>PVKA01009742.1:0-67071 GCA_004027165.1 Ctenomys sociabilis | reverse complement strand
GGGGAACAGGAGAGAGGAGCGGAGGAAGGAGAGAGGAAAGAAAAAAGGGAAGAGAGAAGAGAGCAGAGTGGAGAGGAGGGAGGGGACAAAAAGAGGAGGGGGAGGAGGGGGAAGGAGGGCGAGAGAAGAGGAAGAGGAGGGGGAAGGGGGAGAGGGGAGACTTGAGAGGAGAGAAGAGGGAGAAGAGAGAAAGAGAAAGCAGGAGGAGAGAGAACAATCTGAGAGGAAGTAGAGCAGCCTGATGACATGCCACTTGGCATGTGTCTCCCACATCATGTTTCTCCCACATCATGAGTCTCCCACATCACCACTACCCCATGCAAAAAAATGTTGCAATTGTTCCTCAGTAGCGCCTGACAGCACATTGGCTCAAACTTCTCCAGTGGTCAGGTTGAAGTTTCCCTAACTGCCCACGAAATGCAGTCTAGAATTGCGCCTTGGTCCCACCTGACAGTCACTTCCCAAGGCTCACACAGGGGCCGGGGAGATAGCTCAGCGGAATAAACTCTTCCCTGGCAAGTGCAAGGGCCTGAGTTCAATCCACGGTTCAGAAGAAAAAAAAAGAAACGAAGGCTCACACACCACGCTAGATGATTTATGTCCCTCTAGGTGTCACCCACTACTGCTGGTCCTGTGAGAAGCAGAGGCCTGAGGGCTCCCGGTCCCCATACTACACTACCGTGCACCTTCCTTATTTGTACTGACTGCTGTGGAGTCCTAAAATACGACACACTGGCATTTCAGTGAATGCCAAGATTATTTTCTGGAAGCAAACAGATGACTCCGGGGGTTTCTAAGATTTTGCATTTCTCTCTAGGAAACCTGGTGCCGAGCTACATTCTGCCTCCACCTAGCAGTGTGAGCTTGGCGAGGGCTTGGCGACACGTGGGAGACACTGTGGCTGGATGGATGATGGATGGGTCTGGCCTCTCTGGATTGATCACACACATGCACAGACGCACGCGCGCGCACGCACACGCACGCTCACGCACGCTCACGCGCACGCACACACAGCATACTTCCGGATCCCACGTTCATTTATTAATTATTTATAAATTCTTGGTGCTAGGACACACACACAAGTTGCTGGACGCAAGCCACCCACGTGTTGCTGAAAATCCTTTATTCCTGGCGTCCCTTCTTCCACCCCACCCCCTCCCCAGGCCCGGGACCCGCGGCCTGATCCCTGCGCGGTGTGCCGCTGGCGCCACCTGCTGGGAGACTGGTGCAGACCGCTTCCAGGGCGGCGACGGGCGCGACCTCAGACCTGGAAACGTCTTCCCGCGTTCGGGAGGAGCCTGAGCGAGAAGCCGCTGGGGCGAGGGCTCCAGACCAGCACGGACTCAGGCCTGGCGGGGTCGGGGCCGGCAGCCGCGGCGCGGACGCCCGAGGCCCTGCTCGCCTGCGCAGCGGGACGGCCCGGCCGGGGTCCGTGGGACGTTAGCCCGCGTGCGCTTCTGCGGTGTGCGAGCCGAAAGCCACACAGTGAGTCACCCAGAAAAGTCACACAGATTCAAAGAGTCCTCGTTATTCCGTCTCTATCTTTTAATGGTGAAGCAATAAGACTAGATATTTATTACAAAAGTAAGGGACTTGGAAATTTCAGGACAAAAATAAAATGTCAGGACAAACCAGGTAAAACTCTGTGAACTTTAGAGGATTAAAAAAAGGGATAATTTAAATTCTTTTAGAAAAATTTGGTCAACAAAATAATGGAAATACTTGTAGTGACTACTAACCAAGAGAAAAACATTTAGATTTTAGAAAATTCATAGTTTTGTGCCTGCCTGGCAAGCATGAGGTCATGAGTGCCATTCCTGGTAGAAAAAGAAAAGAAAGAAAGTTCATCATTTTTCACTCCAAAAAAAGTAGGAATAAATAGAAAGGAAAGAACGTTGAAGCAATAATACAAGCTAGATCGTAGACACAAGCCCAGATCGATTCCTAGTTATAAGAAGCGAATGTACATTTAAACTCAGGTAATAAAGAACTCCTCAGAGCAGATCAAGCCTTACAAATCCCGTAAAACCACAAGGAAAGCTTGAAAATAAAGTGGTGAAACCTGGCTTAGCAATATAACATGGTCAAATAAAATGAATAACCTGGACATTTTCATATAAAAATATTTCATCAAGAAAATACAACAGTCGTAAATGTAGGTTTTCAATGAGTGATTTTAAAATATGCACGCAGATTCTTCGGTACTTCTCCTTGCCCAATATAAAGGTTAATTCCCCACTCTTAAATGTGGGCTGAATCAGGGACTCCTTTTTTCTTTCTTTTTTCTTTTTTCCAGTGCTGGGGGTTGAACTAAGCAATATCCCCAGCTTTTTTCTTATGTTTTCTTTGGAGATAGTGTCTAGCTGAGTTGTCAAGTTGCCCCCCCCACACACACCCCGGGGCTCAAACTTGTGGCCCTCCTGCCTCTGCCTCCCAGAGCGCTGGGGAGTGTCCGTGTACCACTACTCTTAGCTCTAAGCAGTAGGGCGCCAGCAACACCTGTAGCGGTGTCACCTTTATGACCCTGAACACTCTTAACTCATTCTTCTAGGGAAAGCTATGTGGAGCCCTTTCTGGTCCTAGTCTTGGTCCAGGAAGTTTATATTTGTAATCCCATGGTAAATTACTGGAATCCCATTAAGTTAATTCCAATCTACCACTTTCAGTGCAACCCACATAGATAATAAAGACACTAAGGCATATTTATAGTTATGAGGAGCTGAGGGGTCCTAAATCCGGCTGTGGTGAGGGCTGTCTGAAACAAAGGCCTCAACCCAGGGCCGAGCCCAGGTTTTATTAGTGGTGAAGGAGGAGTGGCTTGAGGATGGGTAACTGAGAATGGCAGGAAGTAGGTGAGTACTGTGAACTGGGATAGGAGGAGGCCTGTGTTTACCTTGGCAATATGCAGAGAAGGGTACCCAGAGAGTAATCTGCATCACACAACTGTGATAATACCTAATGTGTTGGGGTCAATGCTTCAGCTCTGATGTGTAACCTTTCAAACCCAGGAAGTCATAGCCTCTGTGTCAAAGCTGGATCCCAGCCAACAGCATGGACACTGGCTCTCATCCTGGCTCATATTAAAGAGAAGCAGATGGGGTTACCAGGGAAACACGCATGCCATCTTCAAAGACTACCATCAGCCATATGCATTGATTAAAGCCAATTGAAAAAATAAGGAAAAGTCCTAGCCAGCTCTGTACGTATCAATATGTGGAAATAGGGTTGGGCACAGTGAAAATGGAGGCGACTGCTCTTCTTTGAAGGGAGTCGCCCAGGTATTCCTCCACAGAAAGCAGGCTGAGACCTCACGTGGTCACTGCAGCAGGCAGAGAGAAGCCGCGATGGGGAGAAAAGGATCTTTCCGTCCAGGACCAAACTGCTTCTGCACAGAGCAAGCATGACACAGCCAGGTTCCTGGGCCCTGCAGCCTCCTGGGACGCCCCAAGCCAATGGCTCAAACTAAGTCATTTCTGAACCCTGGGATTCTGAGAGCTGTGCAGAAATAAGTGATGGGGGTGTGTGTGTGCGTGTGTGCATGCACACATGTTCAGAGCTTGACTATCTCTCAAGTGTGTCAAGACAAATCTAACCCCAGAACTATTGCTTTAAATTATTTAGGGATAATTTGTTACACTGCCAGCAATTAATAAAATGGCCTCATGTTTTATATAGCCAAATCTGACATAATTATAAGAAGAGATGGGCACGTTCTTAGGCAGGAGATTTTAAAAGCGCCTGTCACCAGGTGTGGTGGTACATGATTGTGATCTTGGCCCTCAGAGGATTTGCGTGGGGCTGAGGCAAGAACGTTCAACATTACTGGCCTTTAGAGAAATGCAAACTGAAACTGCGCTGTAATTCCTTCCAACTTATCCCAGGAGGAACAGCCATGGCCAAGAAATCAAATAAGGCAAACGCTGGCGCAGCTTGGGGCGAAAGACGCCACACTGGTGGTGGGAAGTCTGACAGAGTGAAGACCACGGTGGAGAGTCCTT
This sequence comes from Ctenomys sociabilis, assembly GCA_004027165.1. Lineage (NCBI taxonomy): Eukaryota > Metazoa > Chordata > Mammalia > Rodentia > Ctenomyidae > Ctenomys > Ctenomys sociabilis. The sequence continues at coordinate 63,073 of PVKA01009742.1, read as the reverse complement.
GGAAAACTAAAACTGCAAATCCCAGCTATTGCCCTCTTAGGGAGAAGAATTCAACCCAGCACGTTACAGTGATGTGCACCACCTACCTATGTTTAGGGCAGTGCAGTTCCTAACAGCTAAACCCTGGAAAAGGCCCATTGTGCCATCAGTAGGTGAGTGGGTGGGGAAGATGAGATGTTACATCCGGAATACATGGTGGAAAGCAGGGCAAGCTTGAGTCATCTGTAAGAAAAAGAATGCCTTTGAGACAAGAATTTAGGGGAATAGGGGTTAAACATCACACAGCTTCTTTTGTGTGAGAAAACCAAAATATAAATAGAGAGCAAAATGAAAGCTGGATAATAGGAAAGAGGGAAATAGGTCTTTTGCAGGAGGAAAGGGGACTCAGAGATGGGCGATGGGGCGAGGAAGGCGCTAGCTAGGCTGTGCAGGAAGACCAATGCCCCTGAAGGGGAGGAGCAGTGTGTGTTGTAAACACAGGCTAATAGATTTTTAAAAATTTTTTAAATATTTTTGTAACCAAAATCAAGGTCACAAAAAAAGCATATGTGGCAGGCATTTAGGGTCTTTTTCTAGTTTTGTTTTCAGGTACCAGGGATCAAACTCAGGACCTTGCGTGTACCAGGCAGTCACTTATGCCCCTGAGCTATCTCCATGGTCCCTGTTTTGGTTCTAGCTCAGTGTGAGAGGCACCTAACATACTCGGATGGAGTTGGCACCTCCCTCCCTCCCCTCTGTCCAGCTCTAGGAATTTACTTTGAATGGGAAACAAACATTATAAATACTGGCCAATTATAAGATCAAAAAAGAAATCTCAACGTATTTTAAATAATCTGTGTTATATTAATCACTGTTGTATTGAACACAATACAACTAAATTCAAAACCCATAGTTAAAAGTATTTTAATTCATATTTGAAAACTTTACATTTAAAACATTTTTTTCTATTTATTTATTATTGGATGCAAGGTCTCACTATGCAGTTCTGACTCCTAGAGATTCTTCTGTCTCAGCCTCTCCAGTGCTGGGATTCCAGGCGCAGGCGTGCGCCACCACATCGAGTCGCAGGGCTGCACGGCATGCAGTCCTGGGGCTGGAACCCAGGTGAGTGCTTGCACTTGCCGGGCAGACACTGAGCTGCCGCCCCAGCCCAGTTCTATAATTTGTTGCCAAATACATCATGGTTAACTGAGAAGGGCCTGAGAGATAGCTCTGCGGGCTAAGTGCCTGCTTAGGCAAGCACAGGGACTGGGACTCCACCCCCAACACCAGATGCAGCGTCAGCACCCCCCATGCTGAACCGGCCACTGAGACTGGGTGTGGGGGTGCACACCTGTAATCCAGCAGTGGGGAGGCTGAAAATAAGAGAATCACTACAAGTCTGAGCTGTGCAGTGAGACCCTGTGCCAAGTACATAAAGGAGAAATCACCTCACTTCAAACTGATCAACAGAGGTGCTGCTAATCCAATTTGATGAAGTGAAGCTGCAGAGATACTTAGAGGAAAATCTATAGGATCGGGACATTTGAAGTGTTTATTGAAAAAGAAGAATAAGTAAGCTGCCAGGCACTGTGGTGCACACCTATAATCCCAGCACTCTGGAAGCTGAGACAGGAGAATCGCTGTGAGTTTGAGGCCAGTCTGGGCTGCACAGTGAGACTGTGGAGAGACAGACAGAGAGAGAGAGAGAGAGAGAGAGAGAGAGAGAGAGAGAGAGAGAAGCAGAAATGTAAGTTGGGCATGGTGGCAAAGTCTGAAGCAAAAGGATCACAAATTCCAGCCTAGCCTGGGTAATTTAGAGAGACCCTTTGTAAAAGTAAAAAAGGTTGGGAATGTCGCTCAGTGTGAAGGCTCTGGGCTCAATCCCCAGGACCACAGAGACAGGAAGAGAGGGACAGAAGGAGGAAGGAGAAGGCAAGGGACAAAAAGAGAAGAAGAGAAGAGAGGAGGGGAGGGGAGGGGAGGGGAGGAGAATGCAACCCAGGAGCAGTGGTGCAAACCTGTAGCACCAGCTGCTCAGGCTGAGGCAGGAAGATGCCTTGAGCCCAGGAGTTCAAGACCAGAGTAGGCAGCACATTAGAACCCCGTCTTCTCAAACAAATGAATAAAACAGGATGAATTTTATTGTATTTAATATGTATGTTAATAAACCTAACTAAAACAGATTAATAAGCTGCACAAACCTTTGTGAGATTGACAAGCGAGGGGGGAGGGAGAGGAAGAGGGGTAGGGAGAGTGTCACACAAGTGAACAGTTTTAGGAATTTAGAAATATAAAAAGGGACATGATTATCGCTAACAAATATTTTAAAAATCAAAACAACACTTTGAGCTACTTTATACCGATTTGAATTTGAAAAATACATACAAAAGCTGGGCATGGTGGCACACACATACAATCTCAGCACTCAGGAGGCTGAGGCAGGAGAGTGGCTGCAAGTTTGAGGCCAGCCTGGGCTACTGTAGGCCAGCCTGAACTACACAGTGAGACTTTGACTCATTAAAAAAAAAAAATTTAAAGAAAAATATTGCCCAAATTATCTTAAAAGGTGAAAAATCTAAGTCAATGACTATTTAATAAATTCAACTTGTAATCAAAATTCTCTCCCATCAAAAGACACCAGGCTCATTTGGTTGCATAAGGCAGTGTTGTCAGACAGTTAAAAATGCAGTAAATGCCTCAACCTCTTTCACAGAACTAAAATGGGAGCACTGCTATTTATGAAGTTAGCATCAGTGAACAGGGACAGGAAAAGAAAATATGTTCACTTATGAGCATAAATATCTAAACAAAATGCAGGATTTTAGAACTGCAACATAGGTGCTGATTCTCACAGGTAGACTTCCACAAAGAATCTACCAACAACAAACTACCAACATTCAAAATAATGCAATATATCAATATATTTTTTTAAAAAATGTGAGAGCCAGCCAAATAGCTCAGCAGATTAAAATGCCTGCAAGCAGGCACAAGGGCTAGGGGTTTGATCCCCAGGCCTGGTGTGCCAGCCCCACCCCTGGAGTGCACTGAGAAGGAAGGCAATGGTGACTGGGCTTTGTGGTGCACACCTGCCCTTGGGAGGCTGTACACAGGCAGATCACTACGAGTCTGATCTAGTAGCAAGACCCTGAACACCCTGTAGACCCTTCCCTAAAATACAATAAATAAATAAATAAGAAAATGTGTTACATCTGCGTGTACACACACGTGTTACTGTGAACTGAGCCTACGATCTTCATGCTGAGTTATAGCCCTGACCTTTTTTTTTGAGACAGGATCTCCTTGAATTGCCAGTTTATTTGGCTGTCTTATGGACCCTGCTGCCTCAGCCTTCTAGAGTACTGAGATCACATGCATTCACCCCATTCCTGATTCAAAACATTTTCTTTTTCCAAATAAACCAAAACCAAGCCAGGCAGTGGTGTAGCCTGTCATTCCAACACTCAGGAGTTGAGGCAGGAGGATCACTATGAGTTCCAGGCCAGTCTGGGCTACATAGTGAGTTCAAAACCCAGGCTCATCTCTTGCTTCTCTGGCAATCTGACACTGGCCTGGCCCCTCAGAAGTTAGCAATTCACTGCACCATCCCTCACACACCGACGTTCCTCTAGGAGGGTGTCACTGCAGTCTACCTCTGTCCCGTGGGGCCCAGCGCAGGATCCCACTTTCCGCAGGATCTTAGGAAGAGGACCAACCTGAAGGTTCCTTTGGTTCCTTTCTGTCTGTAGATGAAGCCACACACACCAGCGGCCCCTGCTTTCCTCTGGGCATGGCTTACCTTCATGGATGCTTAAAAGGCATCTGCCACAAATTAAACTCTGATTCATAATTAGCAACACTGAGGGACAAAAGGAAGCCCTTTGCTGTGCCTGTGCCTAGCAGGCTTGAAGATGGGCTTTCTGGGTCCTCGTTGCAGCCCTCCATCAGGAGGCTGTGAGGGGCTCGTCCTGGAGGTCGCTTTGTGCTGAGCTCCGGGGTCCAGTGCATGGAGACTCTAGGCCTTTATTCTGCCTCAGCAACATCAGCCAGTGGGAGCCAATCTACCCTTAACAATCTCATTTGCTTGCAGTGCTCGACATTTATTATGTCTGTAACATTGATAGGTTTGCTGGGTTATTTTCCTGCTTTTGCCTGTGCCTGGCTGGTGCCGTGCACATCTGAGGGCAGCTGGTGCAGTGGGCTGGGTGAGGCCTCGTCCAGGCCACCTTACCCTGGCAAATGACCCTCTGCTTGGTACCCTCCACCAGACAGGCTGGGCACATTCTTGCAGCCCCCCTGGAAATGAGGCCTTACTTGGAAAATAGGGCTTTTGCAAGTGTAATCATAGGTTGGGGCGATGTCGACTGGGTGGGGCCGGGTCTAATCCAATAACCATCTTGAAGAAGAAATCAGGGGCTGAGGAGATAGGTCAGCCGACTAAAGCACCTGTTTCGGCAAGCTTAGACAAGCACAGGGAACGCTGTTCGATCTCTGGGCTCCACATGCTGTGCCAGCTCTGTCCCCAGGGCATGCTGAGCCAGCCAGTCTGGGATGGTGGCACACACCTGTAAAACCAGCTCTGGGGAGTCTGAAAGCAGGAGGATTACCACAAGTCCAAGCTGAGTAATGAGACTCTGTAACAACCACTGAAAGGAGAGGGGATGGGAGGGAAGGAGGAGAGGAGGGGAGGAGAGAAATGAGGGCTCAAAGATGCCCAGGCCAGAAAGCAGTCGTGTGCAGTGAGGGAGCTGGAGCCAGAAGAGGGCACCGGGGACCTGCATGGTAGGGCCCCAGCCAGGACCCCGCAAGGAGAGGCCTGCCGCCCTAGTGGCCCCTGACACCTGGCATCAGCCCTGGCCGCAGGACTGAGGCGCAAGCGTAGCGGCGATTCCTGTGGCAGTCCCAGCTAAGAGCAGAGCCAAGGCCGAGCAGGCGTGCATTTCTCCAAGACCTGGGTCGCAACCCTGCGCCTAGGCCCTGCTCCCCCACATCCTGCAGCTGCGCCTTCGCTTTGGGGATCTGCGGTGCTCCCCCACCCTGGGCCTCCCCTCGCCGACACCAGATGGCGCCAGCGGGCGGAACCGGTCAAGATGGGGACCCTGGTGACCGCACAAGGCCTGCGCGCCGGACTGAGTGCCACTCCCCTGGGAAGGAAGCCCGTGTCCTGGCTGAGAGTAAAAACGGGGTGCTGTCCAGCCCCTCGCAACCTCGGCCGGCGGGCCAGGCGGGGAGAAAGCGGCACGGAAGGAGGGAGGGCTGCGGGGAACTGGGGGAGACGGGGGAGCAGGGCGAAGGGCCCTCCGAGCCTGGACGCCTGGGAAAGCCTCTCCGCGGACCCGCCAGGCCTACTCTGCAAGACCGCCGGCATCTGTCGCGCCTGCGCGTCCGCACTGCCCACGGGCACCCGGGGCTCATGATTATCACGCACTCGCTAGTCGCTGGGCGTAGGAACAGACCTGAGGGGCTGGCGAAGACCGTGCCTCCGCCCAGTGCTAGCCGGGCCGGAAGGGCTGGGTCGGTCCCTCACACAGGGCCACGGAGAGTACCGGGCGTTTCCGTGGTGGACTCTGCCTGGTTCCCAGAGGCGCCGCCCCTCCAGCCCCAGGTTCCCCACCCCCTTCTTCCACCTAAATCTGGCTCCGATCTCCACTGAGCCCTTCCTCCCAAGGTCCTGGTCTCAGGCCCGGCTGACTCAGCTTCTGCAGGCTCCCCTCCGATGCCCTTCCTGCACTCTTCCTTCCTTCTGGCCCCGGAACTTAAATGTTTTGTCTGTGTATTAGGCACCTGCGCCTCCCTGGGGCGAAATACCAGCACCCACAGCTGAAGGGAAGCTTATTCGGTTTACAGTTTAAGGGACCATGCACTCTCCCTGCTGGCTCCAAGACAGAAACAGCTGGCTGGAAGGATGATGGAAGGACACACAGAAGCCGTCCCTCACCCAGCACAAGGAGGCTGAGGCAGGAGAATCGCCAAGAACTAGAGGCCAGCCTGGGCTACACAGATGAGCTCAAGATCAGCCTGGGCCACACAGCGAGACCCTGTCTTTTTTTTTTTTTTTTTTTTTGTCTTTTTGAGACAGGGTCTCACTATGCAGTTCAGGCTGGCCTTAAGCTCACTTTGTAGCTCAGGCTGGTCTCGAACTCACAATAATCCTCCTGCCTCAGCCTCCCGAGTGCTGGGATTACAGGCCAGCGCCACCACGCCTGGCTGAGACCCTGTCTTAACAAGACAAAAAAGAAGAAAGCTGCTCAACTCCTGCCGTTGGGGAAGAAGGAAAAAAAAAGGGAGGAGCAGAGATGAGGACACACCCATGCCCCAACCTCCCCTGGGCAGGCTCTGCACTTCCTAACAGCAGAATCAACCTTGAACTCACCAAGGTCTGCTCCACTGGAAAATGCAGCGCTCCTATCCCCACTGCTGCACGCATGCGCCTTCTGGGACACTTAAATCTGGGCTGAAACAGTCTCTGTATAGTCACAATCTGAATACAGGGCTCTGACATATGGATTTGAACCAGAGAACACATACACGCGGAATCCAGTATATTACACCAAAGAACTTAACAATTTTTCTTTTCTAGAGCAAGGTGGATGGAAATGGCAGGTAGTACTTACTGATATCGAGCTCCCAGGGAGCTGTGTGTCCCCTCCGTCTTAAAGAATCAGATAAATTTTCAGTATTCATTATGAATATTCCTTCTGTGTCTAGGCAGGGTACATTTATACCTTTTTATGCATATAATTTTAATTTAATTTGTTTATTGGACAGGTTACATTCATTTGCTTCAAAATTCTGAAGTCTAAAAGGGTGTAGAGGATGAACCCCTCCCCCCAAATCACATCGTAGGCATCAGAGATGAACAAAAGCATGCAGAGGCCTGCCACCCTTGCTTGCTTTTTGGAGAACGATGACAGCATGCTCTCTACACCTGGCTTTTTTCATACAAAAGTGCATTCTACAGATTGGCCCTGAACTACTTTTCCTCTATCTTCCTTCCTGTGTCCATTTTATATTTATATGAATTTTCTGAATTTAACCAGTAAGGCCTGAAGATGATTTCAGTTACCTTTTGCTTTATTAAACAATTATAAGGAACGATTTATAACCTAGGAGTAAAGACTCGTATTCTTTATTCATTAGAATGAATAACTTAAAACTAGGAATTTTCCTCCAAGTAGAATGCTATGATTTGAATCGGTATAGCCCTCCAAAATCCCTCTGGGGAACTTCACCCCCAAGTTGATTGTGTCAGAAGGTTGGGTCTTTGAACTAAGCTCAGGCTCAGATCCTCAGGGGTGCACCCTGATGGGTGGGAGTTATTCCCTTGTAAAGATGAGGTCTCTGTTGGACCCTCTGTCTCCTGCAGCTGCTGAAGTGCTATCTCTTGCAGCTGCCAGGTGAGGGTGCAGCAGAGGTGCTGAGTCTACGACTCCATCAGACGCTGGTGTGCCGGTGCCTTGCTCTGGGACCCTTGGGCCTCCAGACTCTTGAGAATTTCTACTACTGATAAATTTCCCAGTCAAAGACTGTGTGTTAGGGCCTCAGGCATGGACTGAGACATAGAATTGCCAGGTCAAGAATATATTGTTAAAAAAAAAAAAAAAATATATATATATATATATATATATATATATATATATATTAATGTTTTTAATTGAAGCAAATCACTTTTTAAAAAACTTACTACGTATTTGGTTGTTGCAAGTCTCACTATGTGGTTCAGACTCGTAGTGATCTTTCTGTTTTCAGCTTCCCCAGCACTGGGATTACAGGTGTGCACCACCACACCCAGACTCCATGACTGGCTCAGCACACCCAGGGGCACAGCCTGTGTGGCATGTGGTGCCAGGAATCAAGCCCTGGCCCTTGTGCTTACCTAAGCAAGCCCTTAGTCTGCTAACCTATCTCACCTGCCCTTCTGTGTCTATATCTTTGGACTCCTTTAGAATGGAGCAGCTCCTTAGTCTTCTCTAGATTTTTGTGACCTTGCCATTTTGGAGTCACAAACCACATTTTCTATAAATATCGCTCAGTTTGGGGTTGTCTCATTTTTTTGTGTGTGAGTAGATTTGGCTTGCATTTCCACAGACATGTCATGAAAACAGTGCTAGGTCCTCTCCCTGCATCTGGTTAAATAATGCAGTTTGGTGTTGTCCCCTCAATTAAATGATGCCTGCCGGCTACTACATTGTGAAGTTTACCTACACAGACTCACAGTTTCCTGTCTCAGTCAATGGATCTTACCATTGCTAGCTTGGAGGCCCACATTCTCCGATGTGGCCAGCAGCAGCTCTTCTGAGCAGGAGTTCTGTGAATACGCAACCATCATGCCATGGGTGCTTTCTACTACAACACAGTTCAGGTGCATTTATTTCCTTGGCATTTATTTCTACTTGAGCTCTGAAATATCACTTCTCCAAGGAACTCTGGTTTCTTTCAGTGGATGACAATCTGAGCAGTGACTTGGTGTCCTTGCTGCTCTTGGGTGGCATGCTTTCAAGCCCTCTGGGAGAAGCTTGGTGCTGTCTGGATGTGTGTTTGTGCATGTGCGTGCGCTTGCGCATGTGCATGTGCGTATTTCTGTTTTTCTGGATCAGTTTGTCTATATTGAGACCTAAGGGGCACACCACTGGATCTGGTTCCAATCTGACATGGCAGGGTTCATTGTTTGTTGTGGGTGGGTTGGATTGGGGTTTTCTCCCCTTTCTGAATCTGTAAGTCTCCTCTCTGCCCCCATCTACTTCCCCCTGGGAATGCTCAGTAAGGTGCAGGGAAGAGGGTGACAGCCGGCCTGCCCTCCATAGAGATGTTCCTGTTCATATTTCCACTAATTTCAAGCCTTTCTTTTTGCCAGTCTGATGGGTGGAAAATATCATTTCTGATGTGTCAAGGTCTATAGTTATAAGACAGCTTGAATACCTCTGTAACAAATAGGGACACTTGACAGGGAATCGATCAGCAGGGGGCTGTAACTACTTTTCCTCGTACCAAGGGTCGGTTCGCGACACTGGGACAGCCGCCTGCCTCTGGCTCACAAACTTGGCTGCAGTAGTGGTGTCCCTTCTATCACTGCTCCAAGGCACCAGGAAGGCGGCCTGTCCTGTGCACCTAGGTCCTAAGGTCTCTGTCTGCGCTCTCTGTAGTCAGGAGGCAGGCGCCGGTCCCTGTGCTCAGTACCATGCTGGTGGAGTGGACTCCCCCACAGGAAGCTTCTGTACACTTGACAATTCTCAAGTTTCCTTCCCAGGATTAAAACAATTGAGCATAGTCAGACCAAAGAGAGGCATGCCTAGTTGGAGCAGATCTTAATTTTAGGCATTAGACTGAAATTGCTCACAGCTGGCCTTTAAAAAAAGAAAAACAAAACTGGCAAAAGTGGCACTTTCTTATGGTTCCTAATTTTAGATGTCACCATTTTTGTTCTGGGGGGGGTTCTGTACCCAGAAAAGTCCTCTTTTTCTTACTTTACCCCACAGGCCTTGGTTCGCTTCTCTATCAGTGATATTGAAATACAATTTAGCCTTTTAAGACCCACAGCAAATGGCACCTTCCCTGAAGGCTCTTCGTTGACCCCTCCAAAGAAATGAATTCCTTTTCTTCACTCCTCAGGTACTTGGCTGTTAATACAGGCTTTTGTTTTTATTTTTTAAAGCTGTGCACAAGGTTTTTGTTTGTTTGTTTGTTTGTTTTTGTGACAGAACCGGGGCGTTTGCCAGGGAAGAGCTTACTCTACTGAGCCATCTCCCTGGCCCCGCTGCGCACAAGTTTTAAGTTACTGCTTATCTTTCTTCTCTATTAGACTGCAAATGCCTTGAAGAAAGACTGAAGTTTCGTAGCAGATTTTGTGCTTTGCATAAACTCAGATTGGTGGTTTGTCCAATGAACTGACAGACAAAGGAGTGGATGAAAAAGTAAATGAGTGAGGCAGTTATTTTTTTTAACCTTTTGGTACTAGGGATCAAATTCAGGACCTTGTGCTTGCTAGGTGGGTGCTTATGCCACTGAGCTCTCTTTCCAGACTGAGGCAGTAGTTTTTTTATCTCTGGAGAAGCCACAACAGCTCAAGGGCACTGTGTGCCTTCCTTCTGGTTCCCCTAGGGGTAAAGTGGTTGGCCAGGCATTAGCTCCCCCTGGACAGTGTCACTGTGGGATGTCCATCCTTGCTAAACTCTCCCTGAGCCCAGCCAAGAGCCACACAATCATCTTCCGGCCCAGACACAGCAAGTCCAGGATACCCAGACAGGTAGCTTGGGATAGGTCTATATTGTGAAATCCCTCTTCTGGGGACACTGTGGTACCAAGGGAAGTCCAAAATGTCAGGCGTTCACAGTCCTGCGTGTGGGTGGGGAAGTTCCCCATTCCCCGTTCCTGCAAAGTCCCTCCATCACAGCTTGGAGGAGGGGCCCAGGCCCAGCTTGGGAGCACATCCAGTCTCACTCCATGTTCACAATCTGATGGACTGGGTGTAGGGGCTGAAAGAGGAAAGCCCAGCAAGTCTTTGAGTGGGAGACCCTGAGGTGGGGCCAGAAGAGCTGGAAGTCCAGAACATTCTTGGTGCAGTCTTCCCTTCTGATCGAAGCCCAGGTGCACAGTAGAACCTGCCAGGCCCAGAACCCATCCTGGGGAGGGGGGATATGGCCAGGCACCCAGGACGAGGGCAGGGCTCGAAGTGGGTTGGCACCCTGTCCTTGGCATTCCAGGGAGGGATTCTTGGGTGGGACAGCAGGCAAGACATGGGCAGTGCTGAGGAAGACCCTTACAGAAGTAGGGACCAGGAAACTAGGGAAGACAGGTGAGGCATACAAGAGGTGAGGTAAAGAGCAGGGAAGGACTGGGAGTTTAGGGTGGCGCCTGGAATCGAACCCTACTTAGGTGAATATTCTACACTTATGTGGCCTTGGGCTGTACCAGGACCCTCTGACTTTCTTACCTGTAAAATGGAGCATGGTGGGAGATATTTGTCTTTCAGAATGTCTGAGTTCATTTAGGGGGCTGAGGCAGGAGGATCACTGTGAGTTTGAGGCCAGTCTGGGCTACAAAGTGAGTAGGTACAAGACCAGCCTGAGGTGCACAGCAAGAGACCCTGTCTCAAAGACATCAATACAAGAATGGCTGAGTTGAGTGAATAAAATACTATCTTTATCCCCAGCACACTGGGCTGGCCCTGAAACCAGGCATTGTGGCGCTGGCGCATGCTTGTAAGCCCAGTGCTGGGGAGGCTACAATGGAAATCTCACTATGAATCAGAGCTATGCAGTGAGACCCTGTACCAAATACAAGATTAAAAAAAAAAAAAAAAGTTTAGGAAAAAAAAATACTATCTTTAAACACCTTACCCAGCCTGTGGAGCATGACAGATGCCCTACAACAGCTCACACCACCTGCCTAGATCACTGTTCAGAGTCGCCTCTCATCCTGTAGACAGACTTGAGACTTGGGGCAGGGCTGCCACCTGCATCCTGGGCCTTCCCGAAAGGCAGGTGCCAGCTCCTGCTCTGGGCTAGGGCACCCAGATCTCCATCTGGCCCCTCTTCCCAGTCAAAGCAGGAGGCAGTGGAGGGCCTTCCCTTTCAGCGAGGCCTTCCCTCCCAGGGTCTCCAGTCCTGCCTCTGGCTGCCAAGGTATAAAGAGCAGCCGCAGTTCCTACCTCTCCTGCACTCCTGGAGTAGCAGAAGCTGACATTGGTAGCACAAGGGACAGAGGCAGTCCCCCCCCCCAGCACCCAAGGCCCTTCCCTCTCTAGCACATGCTTCAGACAAGCCTCAGCCCCTGCCAGAGAGCACTCTGGGAAGCCAAAACGATCAAACACAAAGTTCCACTCCGGTATGAGACCACAGAGACCACTCCATGCCAGGCTCACTCTGCAGCCATCTGCCTGAGCCCTGGTCTGAAGCAACCAACAGAGAGTGAAGAGTTAGTTCCCAGCACCAAGGGAGTCCAAGTGTCTGCTGAGTGCCTCCTAGAACTGGGCTGGGGAATCACCATGAGGAATCCTTCCTGCCTCTCCAGCTCCTGGGCAACAACACAAGCTGGGTTGAAAGCTGGGTGGGAGGAGAGGGTGGAGAGCCACGCCAGAAGTGACCTGCTGGGATGTGGGACACATAGCAAGCCGGGACAAGGGGACAGCCTGCAGCGAGAAGATCTCTGAGGACCTGCAGCCAAGTGTCTTTCCTGCTCTGAACCCTGCAGTGAGACTCAGGTACATGTCAAGGGGGAAAATGGCATCCTGGAAGCCACAGGGAGGGCCAGCCACCAGCCGCATGCACCTCCCCAGGAAGCCTGCATGGTGTGGGTAGCGTTTTCTGGAGCAGCAGCTAAGACACTGGCCTGTGACACAGCCGTGGGTGACCCCGATCTCCAGCATTTCAGAGCTGTGTGGCCACAGCACACAGCGGCGGTTTGGGGCCCTGTCTTCACCTGCAGGACTGGCATTGCTTATAGGTCCCTCCATGCAGCTGCCACCACTGCAGGGGCAGCACAGGCCAGAGCCTGGAGCCTGCCCGGTTCCCACGCAGGGGTGCCTGTGCACTTATTTGCGTATGTACTTTGAACTGGGAAGGAAAATCGCCCTTTTCACTTTCCATCTCAAACTTGGACTTCCACACATTTTTTAAACTTCAAAAGAAATGAAAATTAATGAAACACTGGTGTGGCTTTCTAGCCTTGCACTGCCACTGTTGCTAAAGTCCTCTGCCCTGGCTTACTCTGCTGTGCTCTGCAAATGGTGACCTGGCTACCTTCAGTACTGGGAACAGCCAGGGGCTTCACACTGAGCAAACACCCTCTTCCAGATTTTTTTTTTTTTTTTCTCTTGAGATTAGGCCTTGCTGAATCATTAGGTCTCCCAGGCTGGGCTCAGACTTGCAATCCTCCTGACATGGCCTCCCACCAAGCTGGGAATACAGGCAAGCACTATACCACCACACCCACCTGGGTGTCTGCTGTGCTCTCCAGCCCACACGGGTGGTATCCTGACCCTTCACACTGCAGCTTCCAAGCCTCTGCCCACCCAGGCGCCCTCTACTGGCCCCTGTGCCATGCCTATCCAGGTCAGGTCACTGAAGCGTGCAGCACTCCTTACCCTTCCAGCATGTCACACACTCTCCAGGCCCAACCAGGACACCCACCTCCCAGAGGCCAGCTCTGTGTGAGCTCCTGACCAAGCAAAAAGGCAATGATTTCCATGGATGTGCTTTTCTTTTCTTGTCTTGGTGATAGGCTCTTGCTGTGCAGCTCAGGCTGGCCTTAAGCTCACTTTGTTACTCCCAGTGCTTCTCCTGCCTCAGCCTTCAGAGTGCAGGGATTACAGACATGCAATGCACCACCACACCTGGCCAAGGATGCTCTTTTCAATCCAGAGTTTCTGCAAAAACTTTCTGAAAGGACCACATCTCTCACAAATACCTTCATAAGAATTTTTTATTATTATTTAGAAATGCAGTTATATACATAGAACAATTAAAATTAAATTAAACTTTGTACAAATATTAAAATACTATCTTCACACCCGCTGCAATGTACAGGATACCAAAAAATATATATATGTATAAAATAAAGCAAACCCAAACTGATCTGAGTGACATCCTGCACAGAGTCAATTACGCATGTGTTGTTATAAGCCATTACATGAGTACCATTCTGCAGAGGATCCCATAGTGGTGTGACAACTTCAAGAAGCCAGGGCAAGGGTTGGTGCTGCCACGTGACCCCAGACCACCTCTGCTCCCCACCGGGCAAGCCAATCTCAGTGCTTTGCTCCCTCGCCCTTCACTAGCTGGGCTGCTAGGCAGAGGGCGCAACACTGGGGGTTTTGTTCAAAATTCTACTAGGGTTTCAAGGAAATTAGGAGACATCCCAGAAAAGCTGGCCTGCCACCTCCCCCTCTCCAGAGAACTAGCTACTGCAAGATTCAGTACAAACATCTGCCAAGCAAAATATTCTCCAAGCCCTGCAGACCAGCCGAGCTCATGAAATGCCCCCAGCTCGCTCTCCTTGGCAAGCACCTTTGGCGCCCTGCGAGTTGTGCGGGCTGCGTGCCCCTTCCCTCCCAGCCCCTCTCTGCTCCTTGGGTGGGGGAGCGAAGGCTAAGGAGCATCTGCAGAGCGTCCCTTCTCTATCCAAGAACGCTCCCACAAAAGGAAGGCAGCAATGTTACGCAATAAGCGAGTGGCCAGGGAGGAAAGGGGACACGGCTGTCTGTCCCGTGGCATTACTCACGAAGCAGGAAAAATATACCTTTGTCTCTCTTGTGATCTGGCTTCTCCACAGAATTTTAAAGCTGGGAATAGGATGAGGAGGGCAAGATGAATGGGGAAGATAATATTACGTTCTCTTTGCAAATGGAGTGCTTGTAGAATGTACACTGAAATGTCTTACAAGACCAAACTCACTCACAGTGGCCAGGACCCAGCCATTTCACAGTTCACACCCAGTGAAATACAGCACATAAAATACAGAAACACAGAAGACAGAGCCTACCTGCTGAACTAAGGCATGAGCGCAAGGGACAGGTTAAGTGATTTCCACCATATTCTGATTTCCACCAATTCGAAGTTGCTAGAATGTCACCAGGATGAGAGAGAGAGAGACAGAGACAGAGAAAGAGACAGAAAGACAAGAGACAGACAGACTGCACTGAGCCAGCTCAAGAGAAGAAAAAGAATCCTTTCTGAAAGTCCTTCAATGTGCCCCCTGTGGGCAGGTGTCCTGCAGTGGGTGGCGCTGCAGCTCCTGCCCTTGCCCTCCTCACAGCCTGCCAGGGGCCACCCACTGTCTCTAGAGCCAAGCCCCACATCAAAGCAGCTTGGAGTCCCAATCCCTCCACAAGGAACAAAGCTCAGAAGCCACAGGAACAGCAGCATGTGAATGCAGCTGAGAAACTACCTTGGGGGAGAGAGCCACCGGCCCAGCCAACCAGAGGCAGCAGCACAAGCCCAGCATGAGCACCTGCACACCCAGGGGTGGAAGGGCCGCCTCTGAGCAGTGCACCTGCTCCAGCCCTGCACTCTCCTGACAGGTGGGCAGGCCCCGCCCTAGACAGTGTGAGCAGTGATGAGATGGAAGGAGGTATCAAAGAGAACAAACCTGGAATAGAAGTGCAATCTCTGAGGGGGCAAAAGTCCAGAGGAACTGCACAGAGAAGGGTAGGCTCTTCTATTCAGAAAACATATTCTAGAACAGAATTCAGTTTTGGAAGGGTGAAAAACAAAAGCTAACGGCTCAGCCATGAGACTCAGCCTTGCCGTTGCATTTCTCCTGGTCCCTCTCCTGGAGGGAGACAAGGGCACCGCTGTGCCTCCAAGAGGGTCCACATGTTAAAGCAGCTGGGGCCTTAGGACCCCCACTAGGTGACCCATGCCAGTAACTGTGGCTGTGTCTCTTCCCTTGGGCTCAGCCTTCTTGTTCTGGCACCTTCTCCATTCCCTATGTACAACTTTGCTTGCCTGATTTTTAGCACAACAGATGGGCTTCCGGGTGGATGGGGGATGTGTGGGGGTGGCCAGCAGGCACAGCGGGCACTACCCTTACCCTGAGAGGAAAGGAGATGAGGGGCAGCAGGAGGCCAAGTGTGACTGGGAAGTAAAGTGCATCATGAGCAAGGAGGCAGAGGGGCAGCAGCCTGGGAGCAGCATGCTCACCAGCTACAGCCACCTGCGCCTGGAGCCAACCCTGTTAGGTCAGGTCCTGAACTGGGCTTTTTATTACTTTGCTGGCACCAGAGGTGCTTGCAAGGGCAAAGGAGTGCTGAGGTTGCCCAGCCCCCGTGTTTCTGGGAAAAGAAAGCAAAAGCAAACATTCCTTAATGCCACGTCTGTGGCCCAAAGGTCACAGCCTGCGGAGCTCCCAGGTGTGCACCTGCACTGCAGGGCCAAGAGGGTCCCTAGGAGAGATGCTGGGTACATGCCATGGCTGTGGGCTCAGTGTCCACACCCCAGACTCTGTCCAAGGGACCTGGGAGCCATTCGCTCACTTTGGCCAGCAAGGTAAGGGACGCTGGGGACCCTTCCTCACTCCTCCCCAGAGGGCAAGGAAGACAGGAGTGGCTTCTCAGCTACAGCACGTGCAGGGCACCGAGGGACAGCAGGAGGAAAGCAGAGGTGCAGCATGCAACAGGCCACTCCCTGGGCACAGTTACTAAGGCACGTGACCACGGTGAGGAGAATCCTCAGAACTGGGCAGAGCCGCCAGCAGCTCCCCAGGAACTTAGTCTGTGCCTCTCGGCCTCCCCTCCCTCACCACAAACCCAGAAAGCAGCCATCTTCCCAGACTGCCTGTGGCTAGGCGAGTGTCGGGGGGCAACTGAGAACTCCTGGGGTGGGCCTAGGACTACTGGGGTGATGTGCCTCAGGCCCTGTGGGCAGCAAAGCAGCCAGAGATGCCTGGGAAGCATGCAATACCCCTTATCCAAGGAACAGAAAAGACCAAGGCCAAGGTGCAATGCTGGAAGCAGGTCATGAGAACTTGCGTATTAGGAAGACAATCACTACCAGGCATCTCCTTTTCCTCCCTTGGGATCTTCTGGATGCTTGTTGGAAACTGCAAAGGGCCAGGAACCTGCACCTGAGCTGGATAGCAGGTGCTGGGATGGCTGTGGCATGATTTTCTAAACTCTATTCTCAGCCAAGGAAGTGTGCCACCATGTCAA
Organism: Ctenomys sociabilis; assembly: GCA_004027165.1. Classification (NCBI taxonomy): domain Eukaryota; kingdom Metazoa; phylum Chordata; class Mammalia; order Rodentia; family Ctenomyidae; genus Ctenomys; species Ctenomys sociabilis. The sequence continues at coordinate 46,449 of PVKA01009742.1, read as the reverse complement.
CCCAGGGGCCCACTGGAGCAGCAGAGATTCTCACTCTTGGCTCTGCTCCTGTGAGGGGAGAGGAGAGGAGGGAGCACAGCCGCAGGCTGGGCCTCCACCTGCAGGGGCTGCAGCCACTAAGGCTGTGGACCAGGAAACTAGATGGGCTGGGGGAAGGCACAAGTAAACCTAGCAATGCTCGGCCCCTCATGGCTGCAGGGCTGCCACCACAGTGCTGGCTGAAAGGGGCTCAGAGGCTGGGAAAAGGGTAGGTCCAATCCAGCACATTCAAATCCATCCCAACAGATGGGAAGGCTGGACCAGGCAAAGAGCCAGCTGCTCCAGCTGTCCAGGCAGATGGTGAGGATCTTCCTTGAGTCTCTAGGGAGGTGGCCTGCAGCCCTCAGAGATGCATGGGCACACAGGTGGCAGCTCAGGTGTCCAGGTGGGGTGGCTAGAGTACAGGGTGCTCAAGCCCACAGGGAGTGGGAGGAAGGACAGAGAAGACCTCGCAGAAAGGAGAGGCAGGCGGCAGCCCTCACGCTTCTTTCAACAGCGGGATATCTGCAGGAAGACAAGGAGGGCAAGCACAGTGGTTACCAAGAGGACGCTCCCCATGGTGCACAGAAACAAAATGTCCTACTCATACATGTTTAGGGAGTCAAAAATTCTCCCTTCTTTTAGGTCTTTCTAGCTTATCTTTCCCTGTCTGTATGGCAAGATCGGAATGCTCAGCTGGGCACTCAAATCTTTCTAGTCCCCACTAACACAAACCCTCTCTCTCCACTCGGGGCCTTGTCACCCATTTCTCTCCTAACCCCTCCCTATGAGGTCATCATGCCCTGCTCAAGTCCCACCGTCTCCTCAAAGGTACCTGACCCCTGCATGACCCTGGACAAATCACTTCTGCTCCCTGGGTTTTAGTCTTCCAGTCTCTCACAGGGGGGCAGAGACATGCCAAGTCTTCTGCCTTCCTCTCACATCCCAGCCAGCTCTGGCCTGGCCTTCTACAAACTCACCGAAGTACATGTACTGTTCTCAGCCCCTTGTCCTAATGCGAACTCTACAATCCCTGCTTCCACCACAGTGCTTCAGTGTAGGTTCCAGCACGGTTTCTAGTTGGCTGACAGTCCATGCAGCAGAGAACACCTTTCCTATTTCCTGTGTCACTGCTGAAACCTCCTTCAGCCACAGTACAGGCTGGACTCCCCAAGACAATTGTTCATTATAAGGAACAGAGCAAGGCAGCCCAGAAGAGCAGGGCACAGCCCGGCCCCCCACGGGGGACGAGGGCTACTGTCTGCCCCTGGACATGGGCACACAGCACTAACAGTCGGTGAGGGGGCAGCTGTTCAGTTTCTCTGCCATCGCTCTTGCCAACTGAGAAAAAAAGAAAAGCACAAGCTGTATGAGCTTCCCACTGAGTGCCCAGGACATAGGAGGCAAGGTAGTCCTTCTGAGCCTTTTCAGGGAGGCTCTTGAGCACAGAAGGTATCACTGTCAAAAGGGAAGCATTTGGGTTTAGTCTATATCCTGAACTGCACCAGGACATCACTTAAAGACATTTTTTTAAAGTGACAGAATCAAGCCTAGGATTAAGCTCTCCAGGCTCCAGCAAAGGCACAAGTGTCAGGAGGCAGAAATGTCATGCTATGGCCAGTTCTCAATGCATGAACTGGAGTCACCTGGGAGGCAGCACAGCACTACAGGTTTTTAAAACAGAGTCATCACTTCAAATCCTAGCCTAATCACTTGCCAATGGGCAAGTGACTCACCCTCTTTGGGCCTCAGTTTCCCTAAATGAGGACAATGGTAAAAAGGTACCCTACAGGATCTCAGTGAGGCTGAACTGAGATGGTAACTAGACGGCACACAGAAACTGATGAGTACAGGACCTGGCATAGCCCGCTTAAAATGACACAGGGATTCTCTCTGGAGTATAACACAGACCTTCTTGTCAATGCTGACCTTTCAGGAACCTAAAAACCGTAAGTGCGGGACTGCCCAACCCCCCTCAACTGTCCATCTTTTACTTAGCACTGTCCTGTGTGTGGCCATGTGTAGCATCCAAAACTCCAAATCATCAATACTCGCAAACAATGAAAAGTCCATCTATGGAGAGCTCAAGGGCCTACATGGTGTTCTACAGGAGAAACCTGAGTATTATCTTTCTCTGCCCAAAGCAAGTCAATCATCAGAAAGGCCCACCCCCCTTCCTCACTCCCAGCAAGAACTCCAAGGAGCTAAGGCTTCCCATTCATCACAGGCCACCTACCGTCTGTGTACTCCTCTGATGTGAGGGATAAAAGGCTCTGTATGTCGCTGTTCTCTGAGTCTGTGGCTTCTTTGTGTGCTGGCTGGCCACTCCCCGAGCCAGCCACCCAGGACGAGGTGGTTGCCTGGTGCACCATCACAGTCTCGGAGCCCCGGGGGCCCCAGGCCTCACACAGTCCTGAGTGGCCTGGAGCCTCCTCCTCCCCAGCCACAGAAGAGCAGGCACTCTGGCCCTGCTGTTCCCTTGGCAGACTCCTACTGCTGGGCCCAGCCCCTTCGGACAGCACAATGGGCACTCTGGGGTCTGCGGGTGGCAGGCAGTGACCGGAACTGCCATATACAGCCTCCTCGTAAGATGGCAGTGCGACTTGCACTCCATCCACCATGATGGAGACCTGGTCCCCAGACACCCCTTGGTCACGCCTGGATGGGAGGAAAGGAGAATGAACACAGATAAGTATGGCATTATCCCAGCAAAAACCACCTTTTTCTTTTCCCCCTTTAAGACTGAGGTTGAAACCAGATTATTTGCACATCCCCAGCCACCTTTTTATTTTTTATTTTGAGAAATGTCTAAATAGCTAAATTGCCCAGTTTGGGTTCAGACCTGTGATCCTCCTGCCTAGGCCCCTGGTGGGGCTGGACTATAGACCTGTGCTACTACCACTGCTAAAAGTCATCACATCTGAGCACTTAAGTAGGTGCCACGCCCAGCACCAAGTGCTTTAAACACTTTGTCACACTGAGTCCTCATCTGGCCTTTTAGAATGCAAATCACAAAGAGGCCCAGAAGTCAAGGAACTTGCCACCAGCACAGAGCTGGTAAGGATGGGCCTAGGACTTGAATCCAGGCCCAGCCACTCCCAGGGACCATGCTGTTAACTTTGTGCAAGACTGCAAGCCTCCAGACCTAGACATGAAATCACCCATTCAGCTCAGCTAGGGGTAAGAAAAGAGGAGCGGTGGAGGCACACTCCATGAGTATGCTAACACCACTTCACTGCACACTCTGGGTGGGAACTCAGATATATAAAGGGCATCTCCAGACTGGCAGGCAGAGAGGGGACTACGGTCTTGAAATAGGATTCTGGGCTGGAGGTCAGAAGCACAAAATTTTGCTTAAAACTTTGCTTAAAATTTAATAAACTTAGGGGCTGGGGAGATGGCTTAAGTAGAATAATTGCTTCCCTGGCAAGCACAAGGGCCTGAGTTCAATCCCTGGTTTTGCAAAAAAAAAAAAAAAAAAAAAAAAAAAAACTTATTAAAAACTGTATGTGAATTTATAGACAAATCAACATAGAGCTTGCTGGTTTGCTCCCAGAGTGACAACAGGGTGACACTCCTACCCAGGCCAGGAATCTCACAAGGCTACATGCTGCCACCTTCTTGTATCTAGACTACCACTCCCATGCCTCACTAAAGTGACTGCACAGAAACATCTCCTTCTGCTTTGTACCCCTAACAGTTTTACTAAACCTGAATCCTTGAATACCACCATGTAGCCCTGCAATTTCTATCTACATATATGAATTAGACCCATAATAAAGGTGTGTGTGCAGATACAGCAAATGTTTCTACTTCTTTTACCTGCTTTGTAAGGCTTATTCTCACTTTTGGGGGACCATTTCTGTTACACCTTTCTCTGTGAGAGCCAGGTGGAAGTAGACTGAGGTACTATGTAGACAATCTTTCTCTGTACCTCCACTGCTACATACAAAACTTTAGCCTTATTACAGCCCAGAAATGTAACATTATGACCGTGGAATACAGGCTTCCAAAAACTGTATTCATTTCACCTGTAATCTTTGCTTCAACCCAGAATCCAGTAAAGGATCATGCGCTGCATTTAGCTGTCCAGTCCCTTTTATCTCTGTCAACTGAAATAATCCAATCTCATTTTTCTTTTATGATACTGGCATTTTTAGAGGACTCCAGGCCAGCTGTGGGATGACCCACTATCTGGATGTGTTTATTATCTCCTTAAGATCAGACTGAGGTCAAATTCTCACTGCACCAGTGATGATGTCCTCTCAGCTCATCACACTGGAGCGCACATCAGCCTACTGCTGGACCACGTGATCATTCACGATCTTTGCTAACAGCTCTCTGGGCATAGTAGCACATGTCTATAATCCTGGCACTCAGGAGACTGAGACAGAGGATCGAATAATAATTTCAAGGCCAGGCTGGACTAGCAAGACCATATCTCAAAAAACAAACAAAAAACAAAATAATGTACACATTGTGAGGATGAGAAAGGTGCCCTTAAAAATTGCTTGGAGGTTTTGGGAAGGAAGGGAAACTGTTGACAAGGTAGCAAAGACAGCAGTGTGTACAGTGGCATGTGCTTACTTCCCATTTTCAAAATCTGTGTTTAAAAAGTAATGCATACACGTGGTACAAAATTTAAGTGGGATTCATAACAAAAACCAATCTCCCTTCTATCCAAGTTAAGCAAAAAAAGAATCAGCTGGTTACTTTTAATAAACTTACTAGTTACCTTCAGGAGAAATAAAACTCTGAGATGAAATGCCGATTTCAAGTAAAGCCCATCAAATTTTCTCTATTCTATCAACAAACTTTAAAAATAACAGCACTAAGCTGGGCGTGGTGGTGCATGCCTGTAAACCCAGCACTCGGGAGGCTGAGGCAGGAGGATTGTTGTGAGTTCAAGACCAGCCTGAGCTACAAAGTGAGCTTAAGGCCAGCCTGAACTGCACAGTGAGACTCTGTCTCAAAAAGACCAAAAAAAAAAAAAAAACACTTGTCATTTGTTCTCTGTTTTTGCCTCTATTTGTCACTCTTCAAGTTAAAATACAAATAAATAAGTAAGTAAGTAATAAAAATAACGGCACTATCCCATCAAACAAAACAAAAGGCAAAAATACAAATCGCATATACCATAAGTAGTAGTGGCCAAACTAGGGCATGCGTGCCACAGCCAGCTGTTTATTATCACTGAAAGATCTAAAAGGTTCACCATCACTAGTATAGAGATATTAAATTTAGGCTGCTCCTTGCTGTAAATTCCAAATCTGGGCATTTTATAGAATTTGGCATTCTTTCACCTTACACACAGTCCTGTGTGCACACTGGCACCACTTGAAGGTGCTAGGATCCCAGCACTGAGCCTGGGCCCCAAAACATCATTCTGGTGTCTGAACTGAGGGCAGCAAATGTGCATACCTAGCCACTCCCAGGGACACTGATACTCCTGGAACCACATTCTGAGAAGCCCTGATGACAGGCAAACACCACAGCTTTGCAGATGAACAGATCTGGGTTCAGATGTCAGCTCTGCTAAGTACGCAAAGCAGCTAGGCATGTTCACAAGTGTAACATGGCAGGGCTCTCCCCCCTGGGCACCCAGGACACACATATAGAAGACAATATAGGCCACCAGCTTCTCCCAGCCAGGCAAAGGCGAGCCTGCAGGAATGCCTGCGGCCTGTCCCAGTGGAGAACTTACCTGCTATGATGGAAAGACTTTAGCTTTGGCTGCAGCAGCACAAACAGCACCACAAGGAGGAGAATGAGTGCCACAGAGCTGGCAGTGGATGCCACTATGGACAGCGTGGGGACTCCAAGGGACGTGTGGGTTTCTTTGTCTATGGGAACAAGCTTTCATCAGAAGAATTCACTACCCAGACATACAAAGCACAGATCCACAACTGATATAGTCAAATGCCCCCTGCCTGCTACCCCCTAGAGAGACATCCTACAGTAGGGCCTCTTCAGGAAAGCACACAGAGCAGCCTATCTACCATAGTGCTCCAGAAAAGGCAGTGTTTCCCTCTCCCATTTCTTAAATAGAAGTTTCCCCCTCACCTCCAGCCTGTGAGATCCCTCTGATATCTATGTAACTCATTAGCCTAAAGGCTCTTGCTCTATGAACCACTCTGATCCAACCCTCAGTAACAGGCTGGTGAACATCACCCATGAAAATGAATCCATCATTCCATCATCTGGAGTCCAAGTATGGTTTTCCCCATGGGGAGGGCTAACTCTAATATCCTGCAGCTGCCTGTAGATCTCAGGTTGGTTCCTACTCTTCTCTGGGGTGTCACTGGTTAAACATGCTCAGGTCTTAAAGCCAAAATATGCAGCACAAAAATGACCACATGAGACATACTTCCCTTCAGACCACTGGAGTTTCCAGTCATGCAAGACAGGAGGAAGCAGGAGGGAAGAGGGGGCCTCTGTCCAGCTGGACTGCAGCTCCATAACAAAACAGTCCACTTCCATTCAAGGAAAAATGGAATGAGAGAGATACTACCCAGTCAGCACTGTGTGCATTGTGCTAGCACGATAGTCAAAGGTCAGCAACTCTTGGCTAGGCCAACAAGATCCTGAGCATCGAACAGACCTGCCACAGCAAAGTGGACATCTCGGTGAGGACACTGAGTCCCTCGGTGACTCAGTGGAACACAATAGGACATGCACCAGCAACCCCAATGTCTTACACAAAGACATGAAATCCCAAAGGGAGGCTTCAGGACAAAAACACACACAGCACAGGCAAGGGTGCTCTGCAGGCACTGCTTCCTAGAGACACAAAAACCAAACCCCAGAGCACCCCTTTCTCATTTGCAGACTGACCCTCATTGAGATGGCAGCTGATCTCCATGGCCGGCTTCCACTCGCCATTCTTACATGTCAGGTATTTGTAGTCCCCCTTCAACACGTAGCCTTCAGCACACAGGTATTCAATGACACTGCCTGCTGTCAAGGGGTCTCTGCAGGGTCGGGGGTGGCAGATGTAGCCACCATTCTCTGGCTCCGGGGGCAGGGGACACACTGCAAAGACAGAGAGGATGGTGGTGCAACAGTGAAACATTCTGTGTCTCCGCTTGACAGTGCTGTTGTGAAGAACCTGACAGGAACACATGAGAAGCAGAGCCAACCTTGGGAAGGCTGTGAACCATACAACCCTGGAACTGACAGGAAGGGAAATGTGGCCTATGTACCCTTTCCTCCCCTCACCACATGTAGGAGAGCAGCCTCCATGTTGCACAGGAGTCAGTCTCCAAAGGAAATTTGATTTTAACAGTCATACCCTCCCTATTCACCACCATGAATACCACAAAGCCTGGGAATCAAGACAGTCATTTTTTTCTCACTTCCTCTAATAGCCCCAGACACTGGTAGTCACACTGTGGAGCCCAACTGTCCAAGATGAGGCGCTGGTTTGCTCCTATCCATGCTTGGTCAGGGTACCAGCAACAAAGCTGGGACCCCAAGGAACTGAAAGAGAAGTTCAGTGCCCTCTCGAATAGTAAAAGATGAGACTAAATAAAACCCTCACATTGATACTCCAGTCCTCCAAAAGAAAAGGTTCTAATCTGGCTGGCACATGGCCAGAGTGCCACACTGCACACAAGCAGAGTCAACCCTTCTAGGCTCTCATGCTGTGGCTGAGTTGCTCAGAGAGCTGGTCAGCAACTGCTCTACACCCTCATGTTCCCTCTTGTTCAGAGCAGCAAGCCTGCCACAGACCTCCCCAGCCCTCAAGCTCTCTAATGGGTTCACTTTCTGGGCATGGTACCTGCAAGACACTTAAGAGGCAGCTCCCAAAGGCAAGCAGAAGCACTCTAGGAGCAGTCCTCTGGGAAAAGGTCCCCAGGGGAAGGAAAGCTGCTGAGCCTATTTCTGCCTGTGAAATCCACAAATCCACAGAACCTTAGAACAAGACCCCAGAGGTCAACCAGCATTAATCTTATAAGTGAAGAAAGTAAGGTGTGCAAAGAAAGGACTTGCAATTCAATTTAGTTTTGCTTTAACTGATATTTACTGATCACTATGTACAGGGTCATGCTGTTATAGCTCTGAAGAAAGATAAAAAAAATAAGCTCTTCAGGCATTCGTAGCCAAATAGTATGACAAGCACACATGCTAAAAAGTGGTTTTCTTTATGCTGTATGGGATTTTGGTTCAGTATATGGACACTTTCCCTCCTTGAAGGCTACAAAGGCTGTAAGCATACTCTACATATTTTCTTATAATGTTTTATAGACTGGGTTTTCCTTTTTTTACGTATTAGGTATAGCTTCTCACTACACAGCTCAGACTCATAGTGATTCTTCTGTTTGCAGCCTCCCCAGCTCTGGGATTACAGGGATACACCACTATGCCAGGACTTGGCAGCCAGCTCAGGCACTTAGTCCACTAAGCTAAGATTGGGATTGGCCCAAGATTGGGATTTTCTTATTTAAATACCTTTACCAGAAAAACCTCATGGGAAATGTATATACATGATTTGAGAGAGGAGAGAGAAAGAGAAAGAGAGAGAGAGAGAGCCTAGGCGTGGTAGCACGCACCTGTAATCCCAGCTCTCGGGAGGCTGTAATCAGGAGGATCACTATGCGTCTGATCTAGTAGTGTGACCCTGAACACCCTGTAGACCCTTTCCTAAAAAAAAAAAAAAAAAAAAAAAAACCTTCAAGAGGGATGTGGCATGAGAAGCAAGTCTCTGCTGCAGCACTACACCAGTCCTTTCCATACCCTCTCAGAGTTCCAAATGCCAACTTACTCCAGTACATATAAGCAAAAAATGTGATGTATGCCACAGGAGGAAGCTGAGAGTAGAACATACTACACACTGTGCAGGGACCTGAGGCAGGCTTTCATCAGGAAGGGAAGTGACAGTCAGAAGCAAATGCACGGAAGGAGAAAATTGTAGGTTAAGTGCAGAGATATCCAATAGTCTGTTTAGGTAAGATCATTAATAAGGAAAATTTGTCCCCCCAAAGTGAAAAATCTGAGCAGTAGTGAAACATTGTACAGAGTGAGTACAACAGGAAATGCTCATACTACATTCAAAGGGAAAGAGAAGGTTCTTAAGAAAGTTAACATTCCAAGCAGAACTGAATTGGAGGTAAGGTAGACCAGAGGTACACAGGAGTCCCTTCAGAGCACGCCAGCAGTGTAGCAACCCTAGGATGGTAAAACACACTCAAGGCAAAAATTATTTTATGGGGCTGGCCAGCTAGCTCAGTGGATTAAAGTGCCTGCTTAGGCAGATGCAGGGGTTGGGGTTTGATCCAGCCTGCCATGCGGGTCCCACCTTGGGTGCACACTGAGACATGGACTGAGACTGGGCATGGTGATGTGCGCCTGTAATCCCAGCATTTGGGATGCTGAAAACAGGAGGATCACTATGAGTCCAATCTGTGTAGTGAGACCCTGTACTAAATACATTTTAAAAAGTTCTTTATGTTTACTCAAAGTCACACAAAGGAAACAGACTAAAGTATGTCAGGTTCAGCACCACAAGATGCCTCCCCAGATTCAAGGAGGAAAATAAAGAGCCTAAAAGAAAGGACCAAGATGTAAGAAAAAGAGGTAGATCATTTCCAGATCCTTGCCCCCAAGAGCAGCATGGAAAGTTTGGCTGAAGGCTGATGGAAGGTGGCCCTCTAGTACCGCTGAGAACAGAGGGGGTGTACAAAACCCACATAGCAAATAAATCACATGGGAGCTTTCGAAGCCACTTTCCTGGGCAGGAGGCCAACAATGTGCACAGCAAGCTCTCTCTCTGACAACTCCAGGTCCTCAGAGAGAATCTCAAGCTCTGGTCTTAATCCCAAGAAGATGAAGAAATGTGACTTGACAATAGTCCATACTTTTTAAAAGAGAAAGATCAGGCAGTTAACTTTATAGAAAGAAACCTTCTAGCTCCTCTTTGCATTCCACAGCCTCCCACTCCCACAGGCACTGGGGCTGAGAAGAGGCCCAGTCAGCCAGCTGTCAGGGTGCGAATGGCCTGGGTGGATCCCACCTCCAGCACAGAAGCCTAATACACCCATCAGAAACCAACCAGAACACCCACTGGCTCTCTTCTGTTTATGATTTGCTGTTTTGGAGTACAGCCTTTGAGAAAGAAAAGGCAAATCAAAACAAGACCAACTTTATAATATTCTATAACACCCACAGTAAAACAAGTTCCAGGAAAGGGCCAGGGTTAAAGTGCTCAGGTTAACCAAGACACAAATCTTCAAGCCCCTTTAAAATAAAGTGTGGGGGCCCACCCCACCATGTGCCTGGAGCTAAAGGGGAGAGCTTGAGCTGAGCAGAGGAGGCAGAAGCCATTTAAGTGCCCACTGCATTTTCTGAGGGCAACAGAAGGAATACCATACTTCCAATTGCAAGAACTGAGTCCTTGAGAAACTCACAGGTTTGAAACAGCAGAGTTTTACACTAACGTATGTTAGCATCTGGGACCCAATGCCAGTAGGTGCCTAACGAAGGTGTTAAGAGAAGTCTTCCCAGGAATCCACCCCACCTATGCAGCTATAGTGCGGAGGCTGAGTGGCTGTTGTCCAATTCCAGAAGACAGAGCAGGCCTGTTCCACTCACAGCCCCAGGGAAGGCTAAGGGTCAGTATGATGAACCACGCCCTCAAAGGGCTTTTGATCAAGAAGGGACAGACATAGAAGCACAGGCAGCCAATGCTAAAGTCAATCAGAAAGATGACACAAGCTGCACAAAGGCAAGCCTCCTGATTAGCCTGGGGTACCTTGAACAGAGATAATCTCATTTATTCAGCAACCAGCACAGGGAAAGCCTGGAGCAAAGAAGAAAACCAGGAAGAAAAACTATGGGTGGTGGGGTAGAAAGGATGGAGGGAAATCACAGACTAGGACAAGTACCACCTGTAGATATGAAAAGTGGCCACAGTGGTACTTTCAATTTTTTTGTTTTGTACAGGGTCTCACTATATAGTCAGACTCATAGTGATCCTCCTGTTTTCAGCCTCCCCAACAGCTGGTATTACAGGCGGGTGCCACCATGCCCAGACTCCACTCCCAGCTCAGCATTACATGGGGCATGGCCAACACGGCATGTGGAGGATAGAACCACAATCCCTGTGCTTGCCTGAGCTATCTTGCCAGCCCTGGTGGTTAATTTTAAATAGTTCTTTAAAAAAGTAAATGGAAATGGGTGAAGTTAATCTTGATAATATATTTTATTTAACCCAACAGGGGGATACAGCCCAATAAATCTGCTGTAAATTAAAAATATTAATTCATGGGGCAAAGTATGGAGGTTCCTCTAAAAATTAAAAATGGGCTGTCCATGTGATCCAGTGACCTTACACAAAAGAAAGAAATCACTGTGTCAGAGACACTACTACTCCCACATTTACTGCAGCACCATTCAGAGCAGGCAAGAAACAGAAACAATCAAAACATCCACCAAGCTGATAAGTGATGAAAGTTACATGGTACATGTGCACAACAGAGACTATTATTCAACCAGAAAGATGAAACTCTGTAATCTGCAATGATACGGATATAGAAACAGAAGGGTGCTGTGTTAAGTTAAATGAGCCAAGTGCTAAAAAAAGAAATACCACATGATACCACTCATATTTAGAATCCACAAAAGTCGATCTCACAGGAGTTGACAACAAGGGGCTGAGGAGATAGCTCAGTGGCATAAGCACCTGCCTGGCGTGCACAAGATCACAAGTTCGATCCCTGTGTCTGAGTTACTCTTCTCTCATTGCTGGGACAAAAACCTGACACTCAAAATGAAGAGCAACTGAGCTACCCCAGTACAGTGGAGAATAGAGTAGCACTTACTAGACACTGGGGAGGGTGGGGAGGCAGGAGGCTTGGTCAGCATGTAGCAGCGGCCACCCCTTTGGGAGCTGTGCTTTGCAAGATTACTTTACCTCCTTCTGCCCACTATTCTAAACTCTAGAGGGAGGCAGCATCAAAATGATGAGGTCCTTAATAACCTGATTAATAACCTTTCTTTAGATTTATAAGCCCAGAATATCTGGTGATCTTCAGATTCCATCAGAGTATGGAAAGCCCCTCCCTCTTCTTTATTCCTCTGATAACTAATAGAAAGCATGTACACTGCTCTGAGGCTTACCCTACAAGATAGTGACAGATCCATTTAAAGAACTATAGGAATTCATCCCAAAAGGTCATGGTCCACCACATATTCTAGGCAGGACAAAGACAAAAAGACTGCAGTGGGGAAAGGGGGCCAGCAGGAGGCCAGTGGGAGAGAGAAAGACAGAGAAAGGCCTGCCCCTCTCCCCACACCTGCCTAGCATGGTGCCTGGTGTCATCTTCCTGTCCTCTGTTCCTTGGCCTCTCTGTCTTGCTTGTAAAAGCCCCTCCATGTATCTGAATCTCCCAAGGTGGCCCTTTGGGGAACACAGGAGTCCCTTTATCCCCAGCCAGAATGCCAACCCTTGAATAAAGCCAACCTGCTTCTTGTCAACTCTTGGGTCTCACATTCTGGCTTTTGAACTGTGAGCGGGTAGATCTGAGCTTTAAAAAGGGATTCTGAATGTCTCTAATACAAGGAAATGATAAATGCTTAGAGGTAGATTTGCCCATACCCCCTTCAAACATTATACAATGTATCATGATGTAGTTGTAGACTTGAGGCAAGGAAGCAGTAGCCCCTCTACACAGAGAACAGGCCACCTTGGCAAATTCCCTTCTGAGTTCTTGCTACAAAAACATGTATTGTCTTCTTTTTACAGATGAGAACACTTAAGGGAAGAATGAAAGTAAAGTCATAATAGCTCAGTTGACTAAAAGTCCTGCATAAGTAAACTGAGGGACCACAGTTCCATCCCCAGCACCACAAGCCCACCAGCTCCTCCCCCAGGGCAGGCTGAACCAGCCACACAAAAAAGTAAGTGGTGGGGAGTGATTCTCCCAGGCAAATTGGAATTAGAGCATTCCAGACAAAGATGGAGGAGAAAAACTGACCATCTGAGTACTGTGAAAAGGTTTCTTCTTAGGCCTGCTTTAGGAATCTCAGTAATAACAGTTGACACATACTGGCCATATGTCAGGTTCTATTCTAAGCACTTTACATATATAATTCCATTAGTCTCTCCACTTGCACATGCATGTGCAAACACACACACACACAGACACACACACAGACACACACACACACACACACACACACACCCTGCGCATGTAAGTTCTGGGCATGATGGCTCATGCCTCTAAACCCAGTACTCGGGTAGGAGGATCTTGACTTTTGAGTCTCACATGAGCTACATAACAAGACCTTTCCTCAAAACACTAAAAAGGGAAAAACTCTTAAGAAATGTGCACTTACAGTATACAAGAGAGCAAACAGAGTAGGCAAGATTATGACACATACTCTAGGTCACCCCTTAAGTAAGCTGGCAAACTTAGGGCTTCAGCCCAGGAAGGCTGGTGTCATGATTCCATGACACTGGGCATAGCAGTGTCCTGAATCCAGTCTTTCCTCCCCCAGCCACAACCTGCTCAGGCCATCTTGGGAGCCTTGGCAGGCAGAGTCTAATGACAGGACAGCCTGTGTATCTTCAGTGAATACTGGGGCTGCCAGCAGGCATGGTGCCTCTCGGTGCACCTGTAAAGGCCCTGAAGCTGTGTGGTTCTGTCTATATGGTGCCCTCAGTGGCACAAGTTCTCCTGCAGAGCTGGTTGGTAGCAAAATGGATAGGATTCCATTAAGGAAGAGATGTCCAGGGCTCCTTCTGCCCATGGTTTTTCCAGCCTTCTGCCTTCCTTACCTCCAAGTCAAATAGTCAGAAATCTAAGACAAGTTGTAATGAGCGGGAGGAGAGATGACTTCACAAGCCTTTTGAGACCTTCTGTGAAACAAACCTTCCCAGCAGCCAGACAGGAAGCCCATTGTCCAGCTGGGATGCCTTGGAGAATTCCCACAGCTGGGGGAAGATCAGCCTGCTTCCCTCAGGCCTTTCCAGGGTGAGGCTCTGAGCTAGATCGGAGAACACAGGAAGAAACACACCCTCCCCTGCCCAGACCCTGCCCCTGCTGTCATCCTAAAGGCCCAGCCAGCTTGTTTGAGGCCCCTAACTCCCACCTCACAGCCAAATGGGGAAGACTGCCTCAAACTGCTACACCCTTGGTGGAAGCTCAGACAGGGTTGCTCTACCACTCATCTTCAGCTTCAGTCCTTTTCAGTATTTTGTTCTGTTTTTAACTTATGACAGGGCCTAACTAAGGTGGAACTTGAACTTGTAATCCTGCCTCAGCCTCCCTAAATCCTGAGATTCTGGGTATAGGTCACCATACACAGAAGACTTATGTTCTTTATTGCCCCAAACATGGATGCTGTTGTCACCTAGAAAAAGTCATAAAAACCCTTAGTTGTTCAGGAAAAAATGCTGTTCTTCTCCTGGGCCTGGAACTCCTGATCTGAAAGCACAGTCTGCTGGAGCCACACCCTTCCCTGCCCAAAGTGCCAGGGCCACTGCTCCAGGATGCAGCCTGGGCAGAGCCATCCCCTGGGCCTAAGAATGGATGCCCAGGTCATGTGCTGCTCTCACAGCTACCACACTGCAGTCTTTGACACACCCATTCCTTACTTGCAGCAGGACACAAAAGCCATCTATTTCACATGCTCAATGTGTACATTAATCTGGATGACACAGGACAAGCACCTGACATGTCATCCCTGCAGTGTGCCATAAACAGCCTTATTATTCTTCCTGTGTTCCCATAACATCTTGATTCCTCGCCATAAACTACCACTTCACCATGCGGCTGTCCCTGCAGTCACTTTCTCACAAACCCTTCCTCCATGTTTACACACACTCACACTGCAGGGCAGGGCATTTTTCTCATTTTCGTATTCTCTGTATTTGATCTAGAATCTAGCAAATAGTATACCTCTAGCCATGAGCTGAAATTTTTGCCCACTTGTAAATTGGTCTCATTTTTAACTACAGTGGACTTTGGTAGCTTCTAATCTCACTAACACAGCAAAAAGAATTCTTTTCCAGGGTGCATTTCTTATTATCTACATTGGTATCTCACTAGGAAAATACACTCCCAACCTAACTCGATCTGGCCACTCGGGATCGGACAGATGCATCTCAGGCTGATCCTGAGACCACTCCGCAGTCATCATCGATCCTGCCTATTGCGGAGCCCTACTCCGCAGCAGCAATATCCAGCCTTTGGGGTTTTTGAACAGACTCATAAAACTGTTTATGTGAAAGTGTCATGTATCATGTCTGGCACATAATGGACACTAATAAATTTTACATGGCAAATTAAAACCTTATCTCAGGTTTTTTAGAACCCAGCAGGGCAAACAAAAGGAAAAGGACTGTTTTAGAAATTTCTGGCTATCTGGAGGGCAGGGTAAGCTCTCCTGGGAGGTTTTTTTTTGTTTTTAAGGAGAATACAAATTAGAATTAAAACAAAAACTTACAAATGATACAGAACTTCACTTAACAAAGTAATATGAATCTCATAGTATTTGTTGAAATACATAAGATAGTGTTGTCTTCATATTACCAGATATATGCACGTAAAATTGGAAGAAAAACAAATGCATAAGAAATTAAGAGAAAAAGTACAAACAGTTGAAAAAAAGGAGACAAAACACATTAAGTATTATCTGCTCCTTTCCATAGACCAGCAGTAATGCACAGTACAGTTGTACAAACCATCTGGCTTACATACCTAGATAAATCTCTTTTACCCACTTCCTCTTCTGTCCTTCTCAACTCAGTAACTCTTTCCCTCTGAATAAGTTCCCTTTCCCAGTATCTACTGTACCCTTCAGATTCCATTTTTTCTCTTTCAAATTCTCACACTGAGGAGACAGTACAATGTTTGCACATGCAGGTCTGATTTATTTCATTTAAGAGTATGTTCTCTAGTTACAGCCATTTATTGGCAAAAGACTCAAATTTATCCTGTTTTATAGCTGAATATTACTCCATTGTGTAAAAATAACATATCTTTCTTATCCAGGCCTCAGTTGATGGGCACCTGGGTTGTTTCCAGGATTTAGCTATAACAAATTGTGCTGCTATAAACATGAATACACATGTACCATTGTGGTATGAGGTTTTCAGTTCTTCTGGAAAAATACTCAGGAGGGGAATGGCTGGCTCAAATGCTATCTCCAATCCTAGCTTTTGAAAGACTCTCCACTCTGATTTCCATAGTGGTTGTACCAGTCTGCACTCCCAACAGTTCCTTTTTCTCCACAGCCCCTCCTCCCTCTGGCATTTGTTATTAGCTGATTTCTTGATGCTAGCCATTCTTTCTGGGATGAGATGGAATTTTAATCCTGAGATTTTTTATCCCCCTTTGTCCTTGTCTCAATTCAGTAGTAAGTCAGTTCCATTTCCTACTTTCCTTCTCAACTTCAAGGCCAGCAGCTCTTGGCTGACAAATGGCCTCTACATGGCCTGTTACCCCTCACCTTCCCTGCACTCACTGTGCAAGGTAGGGTAGAGAGCACAGGCTGCCCACTGAGGCTGCGTCCCTGCTGAGAACTTTTATGACTGCTGATAGAGGAGGCAGAATATCTCCACAACTCCTTATCACCATGTATTACACTGAGATCTCCAGGCCATCCTTTTCACCCACTAGTTTCAAGCCTCCAAAAGCTAGTGCTAATGCCACTGCCCATCCAGCAGCACAGCGCCTACAGAGCAAAGCTGGCCCCGCCCACTTCCATCTGTAGAATGGCAAGATTAGCAGAGTTAGGGAGTCAGGCTATTCTGTGTTAATAAATGTTACTGTGTTTGACTTGAGAGTGAGGGTAAGAGAAAGCAGAAGGATTTTATTTTTCCTTCATCAGCAATTTCTACCTGGTCTCATCTGCTTCAATCTGTTACCTACCTAAGCTTCCTAGTTCTAGCTCAACTCCCACCTGCAAAAGCCAGGCTGGACCTCTATAGATCAGCTGCTGAAACACAGTCTAGCCTTTGGGGCAACTAAGAGTTTGTAATAACTGAGGGTTTAGAATTCAAAACAGCTGATTCCTGTATGCAAAGGTCAAAATTTTAGTTTCAATTTCAATTCTACTAGTAATTCTTCCTAATGTCAAATCCAGTTCCAAGCAAACGGAGCAGGGCTTCAAGAAGTGCATGTTCCAATTTAAAACAAATGATGTCTGTTCCCTACTAGGTTGGAAGCAAGGAAGAAAATTAACATTTATCACCATTTTTTAAAAATTTATGTATTTTGTATTTGGGTCATACTATGCAGCTCAGAGTCGTAGTAATCCTTTTGTTTCAGCCTCCCATCACTAAGATTACAGGTGTGCACCACCTGGTCTTGGTGACTGGCTCGGCATGTCCCTAGGAAGAGCCCACACAATATGTAGTACCAGGGATCAAACTCAGATCCTTGCACTTGCCTAGGCAGGCACTTAAGACCACTGAGCTATCTCTGTAACCCCCTATCACCATGGATTACATTGAGATCTCCAAAGTTTCCCACTCTAAAAACCAGGCAGTATAATAGTTCAGATGAAGAACCCAGCTCTGATAAAACTTAGTAAAGGCTTGAGGTCACAACATTATAGGAAAGCTTCTTGACTATAGATGCCACTATAAAATCTTATCCCAAGACCTGCAAAATGGAAGATGGGGGCAGAGGACATGGGCAAAAGCTGCTCTGACTCTTGTATGGATAAGAATATAAACTGGGGAGTTTACTTACACATGGTTTGTTTCTCAGGATACTACATTTTCTTAGAGAAGTGGAGAGAAAAGGCCAATTTCTTCACTAATCTCTGTGCACTACCAAGAATGGAGCGCTTTCAGATCACATCGCCAAAGGTGCAATAAGAAAAAGATATGCAGGCATTTTCAGGTGAGAACACAAGTCTTCCAAGAGTGATATATGAAAGGTAGGTGACTACCAAATGCAGAATGGGAATGTGGACTGAAATGACAGCTTAGCTAGAGGGCTGTCTGTCACCCAAAACATGCCAGGCCACTAGAGCACCTCTGCTGAATCCCCACGCTAACAGCCCTGCCATGTACTCCCCCTGAGCCAGGCAGTGTCTACATAAGGCCACTGCTGCTCACAAAGGCCTTTACAACTGCAGCAAATGATCAACACTTATAAATACTAGTTCTATATAGCTGGTTGCAGAGATCCACTGAGGTAGGGGCCTGTACCCAGCAGAACACCACAGAGGTCTCTGAAAAGCATTCACTGCAGTTGAAGGGTATGGGTCTCGGTGGTCTTTTGTGAATACAGAGATGTGACTGGGTCTAGTAGTGGTGAGATCCTGTGGTACACCTGCTGCAGCAGCTGTTCATCATCACTGAAAACTATAAAAGGTTTCAGGCTTGCCACAAAATGAAGTGCACACAATCTATAGGGTCTGTGCTAGACCTGACCACACCATGAGACAAGGACAATGAAAAGGCAAAGGAACAATAAGGGGATTTATTTATTTATTTAGTACCAGGGACTGAACTCAGGATTCTGTACTTGCCAGGTAGGCATTTATTCTACTGAGCTATCTCCCTGGCCCCAACAAAAGGCTCTGATGAGCAGGGGTGGCTGCCACTACCAGCACTACCCGTCTGCTCCTTATCAGTTCGGACTGACAAGCACAAGGAATGCTGTGATCAGGCTGTGTGGCAAGTGGAGTCACAAGTGGCAAAGTCCACCAAGCTGAGCTTTCACCAGCAGGCTCTGGGCAGGAAGGAGTTGGCTTCCTACCTGGTTTTTTTCCCCCTCCCTTCATCAGCCTAGCTGAGCCATGGAGGCAGATATGGGCTGCTGAGTACACAGAGCTCCTGCAGATGACTCTGTCCTTCCCACACTCTTCATGTGAACCTTTCCTTGCTTTTTCTCTGAGAAAGTCACACATGGCCTCTCCATGAAGATCTATTAGAGATAGGAATCCAAAATCAAGACACCTGGCCATCCAGGTTTAGGACTTGCCTATAAAGTTGCTTGTTTTCATAAATTTTCTCTGGCATACTGTGTAAGCTCTGAAATTACTATATAAAACAATTCCTGGCCTGGAGGTATGACTCAGTGGTAAAGCTCTAGCCTTGCATGCACAAGGCCCTGGGTTCAACCCCCAGAACCACCAAATAGGAGGTGGGGGGGGAGAGACAGACAGACAGACAGACAGACAGACACACACACACACACACACACACACACACACACACACACAGACTGATTTCCTGGGGCACATGCCTATACTTCCAGCATTCAGGAGGCTGAGGCAGGAGGACTGCTGTGAGTTCGAGGCCAGCCTGGGCTACAAAGTGAGTTGAAGGTCAACCTGAACTGCATAGCAAGACCCTGTCGTAAAGAGAAAAATAAATACATACACACATACATAAATCAACTCCAAAATAAAGGTTTATAAGCTTTGAAGCTAGATGGCATCTCAAATATGTTATTTATCAGGCTGAGGACTGTGCCCACTGTGGCCTCTCTTGGTCTTCTAGCCCTTAATCATGGCAAGCCTATTTCCTTAGTTCGAATCTCACTATGTTGTCCAGGTGGACTCAAAGACAAGATTCTGCTGACTCTGACTGCTGGGTAGCTAGGATTACGGACCTGTGTCACTTTGCCTGGCTTCTGGCAAGCCATAGTGCTGGTCAGAAGACTGCTGATATAGTCTCTCAGACTCAGCATTCTGTAGGTAACTATGCCAAATGTCACACCAGAAAAGAAAAATTTCCTTTAATCTTTTACCCTCCAAAACTGTCACCCAGAAGACAGTAAAAAAAGAAAACAAAAAAATTTGCAAGTGTTAACTTTATTGTTTCAGGGTTTTACTTTCCTAACAGAAATTCCTTCATTAATTTATCATACATCTATTTATTCCTACTGTGTGCCAGGGTGGTACTAGACTACAAAAGGAAAGAACAGCGGTACAGTCTTGGGCACACACCACTCTCTTGAAAGATATGGAGCTCCAATCATGTTTCAATAACAGTAATAGCTACTTCATTTACCTCTCAGAGCTCACAGAAAATCATACTTCTCCATCTATTCTCTTCACAAGATTTTCCTAACCACCAAAGCACTGTAGCAGGCAATGGAGGTAGGCAGGTGGAATGGTGAAAAGGACACCCGTCCTGCTCTCTGAAAGCCTCCTGGTAAGTAACCACAACAGAAACTGATACTGAAGGAGGATTACTCCAATAGGGAAGAGACTGGAGGACAGAAGAAATGGTATTAGAATTCCTACCTGATAAGAAGTAGAATTGTGGCCAAGAAGATTGTGACCAAAACAAAGGTGAATGGGAAAAACAAACAATGGAAAGATAAGGGTACAGACAAAGGCAGAGAAAGGGGCCAGGGAGTTGGCTCAGTGGAATAAGCACTTCCTGGCAAATGCAAGGGTCTGAGTTCAAACCCCAGTTTCACACACACACACACACACACACACACACACACCCAAAAAAAAAAAAAAAAAGGCAGAGAAAGAACAAGTGGTGTGTGCATGAGAAGTAGCAGGGGATACAAGGAGATTCTGAAAGATCAAACTGGCACCAGAGAAGGCTACAAAAAGCAAAGGGAAAGAATGTAAATTCTTAGGGTCCACTTCCATGTGATGAGATTTTTAAGGCCCTAAAATACAAAACCATGGTATTTCTAATAAAATTAAAGCTTGCTCAATAGTATTAATTCTGCTGAAGAAACAACCTATATTTATAAATTGGCCTGTTCACCTCAGAAACTAGTAATTTCCACTGGAGATAGAAGTGCTGGAGGGGTGAAAGAGGAAAAGGTAAGAATAGAAAAATTGTCAATTTTCTAACACAGATTTATCTTCCTTCTTAGGTTTGCCTAAGAGGTTAGGAAAGAACTGAAGGGGTTGGCACAAAAAAAATGGAGCACAAAACCGCCTTGCAGTCAGCTTCATTCTCAGGGTTCTCTCTCAGGGCAGCAGATGGTCTATCCCTAGAGAACTGGATCCAAGAAAGCAGCTGCTCCCAGGGCCTGGTTTAACTAACAGCTGGGGTCACAGGTCCCCATTATGCACAAGCTGAATGCCAGAAATCAATAGGTCCCATTGTGACTATGCAAGGCTCATGCCCTATGCCTTCCGGGAACAGAGACTGGAAAGACAACACCATACAATCTCAAAGACTGCACTTGCAAATTAATAGAGTATTACAAAATCCAATCTTATAAATTTCCTTGACTCTGCTACAAAACTACTGAGATGCTAATTATTTGAGAGTTACAGGACATGGCCATAAATGGGGTAGGAGAAACAGAAGAGTAGATATTTATCAGATGAAAGTCACTAAATGTTTCTGGTTCTCTTCTTCCTGCCTAATGCACACAGGAGTCTGGCTTCAACCAAAAAGCAGGCTACATATTTCATGTATTAAAACAAGAGATAAAAAAACCATAAAATGATGTGTGTGTACACAGAAGAGTACAACTGTATGATTACATAATTAGGCACATTAAAGTATTTATACTGCTGAGACTAAAAGCCCCTACTCAAAGGCATTCCACCAAAGTTGAAAGGGGAAAAAGAAAATAGAAAATAAAGCATCTAATTGCAATCTTGCACAAAGCCAGACATTCCCAGCTGGTGCCACAGCTGAATTCTCTTAATTAACATGTTGTAATGGCAAGTATGAAAGACACTGTCTGCTTATCAACTCTGTGCGGTGGCCAACCAGGCATACAAGAGGTGGAGAACACTGTTATACTTAGAAAGATTTTCTTTTTTCTCTTACAATGGTACTCCAGTGGGGGAGGAGGGTATTGGTTAGTTTTTCCTAAAATTTTTGTTATTTAGAGAATTCACCTAACTCTGTGGGTGAGACTAGAAAACTGGAAGAAGTTCGCAGTTCAGGAGCTGTTTTACTTTATGGTGCTTGTTTTATTCTTAACTCCAAAGGTAGCAGATTACCAATTAAAGAAGACAAGCAGCATTTGAGCATTTGAGGTGGGCCTTTTAAAATAAAAGCTCATCTTGCAGCTTAAAAATCAAAGATTAAATATAGTTAAGAATAAGATGATGGGGGCTGGGGAGATGGCTTAGTGGAATAAGCACTTCCCTGGCAAGTGCAAGGGCCTGAGTTTAATCCCTAGTTCTGCCAAAAAAAAAGAATAAGATGATGATAGAAATTAGCACATAAATAAGAAATAGGGGACATTAATACATGGAGGGACCAGGTCAATACATAATGTATTCAAGGGAACAGAGTCACAGTTCTAAAAGGGCCTTTTACACAGACAGGGAGGATTTTGATTTTACAGGACTCTTAGTCACAGCAGAACCTGGTCAAGGTTCTCCTTTCCTGAAAAGTTCCTTCAAAGTCAAACAATAGGTTTACATACTATTAAAAGAAGGTTATTTTCTCAGGAAGCCCAAAAATGATGATGAAATGCCAAATCACAATCTGTCCATAAGACACAACCTCGGACAATGTTTCTGGGCACTTGAGATATTCCTTAGCTGTGTGGGTTTCTTTGTAGCTAAGCTTAGCCACCCATATACACTTGCTACTCTAGCACCCTCATTCACTTCAAACTCCCATCTTCCTTGTAGCTATCATCAGCATTTTCATGTTTCCATTTTCAACTCAAACTTACAAAATTTAACGGTGAGATAATTGAGGTTCCTGTTGCAGCATACGTAGCTGTACAGATGCACTGCAGATGCCACTTGGTGTGGCTGGCACACCTAACAGCCACTCAAGTGGTTTTTTCTCAGCTGCTGCACAAAAGTTCAAATTCATTATACAAAGGTAACTGGGTATGCATTTACAATGTACCAGAAAACAGGTTCTTCCTAAGACAAATGTTTAGACATAGACTGCTAGATAAACTCTCCCCCAAACACATACACATGCACACACACACACTTATCAAATTTAATTTCCTTGCCCTCTCACTACCTTGGTCTCAAAGGCCTAGAATCACTCAGGGAGCCTAGAGAAAATATTCTTATTTGGCCCAGATGCAAATGAGGAACATATCCAATAAGGCTGCTGGCACTCATCACACACACCTGCATTGTGGAGAGGCCTGGGTTTGCAGCACTGTAAGGGAAGGTGAGCTAGTCAGCACCTGCATGAGCCTGTAATTTGGGATGACAGCTCATCCCGGGTTTTCCCAAGCCTCTCTGCCTTGCTGATCGAGTTGACAAGTCAAATCTGCAGCTAGGGCTCTGAAGACTGCACATACCTCCAGCCAGATTTTGCAGTGGAATAATACTAGCACAATGATTCCTTCCAATGGTGAGTAACTTGGCCCAGGGTAAATGCCTCAATGTGCCTCATCCTGCGTGCAAGTGACACACAGTCTGCTAGGGGGATCTATTTGTGTGTACAGTACCTTCCTTACAAAACCTAACAAACTCACCTGCTTCCAAAAGGCACAAGTACTGCTCAACTGTGTACACCAAGCCTACTACTCTCTCTCTCTCAACTCTTCCCAAAGATCCTCAATTTTCCCATCTCAGGACAGAGAAACTTTTCTAACTGAAAAGTTAGATTGGGACTTCTGCAATGTGAGCAGAACCTTTGAAGTCAAGACCTCAGAATGGCCTATCCAGCAGCAATACAACACAGTGGCTTTTAAGCAGGGGAAGAAAGCCTTGGTCTCTCAAGGCAATGACTGCAGTGAAAACTTAAGACTCTTCAGCACCTCTTCTGCAGTAACAGCCCCAAGCAGTAGGGCCTGGGCCCAGCCTGCATCAGGCAACAGGCCTGGCTGATCCCCAAAGAAGACCCACTCATTTCTCAGGACAATCCAATGGATCTGTCTCAGGTACTTGCAGAGTCTCAAGTGGCAGCCAGACCCAGTTCCAGCAGCTGTACGTTAAACTGTCATTTTCTAACTGTGGACAATAGCTTACTCTATTTCTACAGAACTGATAAATGTTAAGATTAGTATAACATGTTGTGCTTGTTTGAATAAAAATTTATTTTCCCAGCCAGAAATGGTGGCACATCCCTGAAATCCCAGCACACTGGAAGGCTGAGGCAGGAGGATGCAAGTTCAAGGCCAGCCTTGGAAACTTTGCAAAACCCCGCCTCAAATTTTTTAAAAAAGGGGCTGGGATGCAGTTCAGTGCAAAAGTTCTAGGACATACACCCTTCTTCTCATGTTCATTTACTGCAAGACAGTCTATTAAGGAGAAAATCTTTTTGACTAGTCTTCTTTTCTATTTTAACTTGTAACTCTAAGATACTCAAATTTCTTTTTTAAAAATTTTAAGAGTAGGGGAACACTGTCCAATAGTGGCAAGAGTTTGAGAAAGTATACTCTTCTACAGCAGATTAGGCAGGAGGCAACTACTGTCACCCTAACTTGGCAGTGAATCTCATTCTAAAAATATGCAGGTCCACCAAAGGACATTATCTCTACATAGGGCAGAACACAGCCAAAGCTTTACTCACAGTGGTACCCACTAGCCTGTACTTCTCAGCCAGCAACAATGGATGGCCTCAGCTGCTGGATCCAACCACAAAAGCTGGCATCATCACTGTGGGACCACAGTCACCTAAGACAAAAGGCAAAAGCAGCAGCCTTCCACCAGGCCCTACAGACAGACTTGGGCTGCCTCACAGCACAGCCTCACAGGCTAACCCTCCCCGCAACACGTTCTGCCACACAATGATTTCCTTTTAGAATCTACTAACTGCTGTCCACTTCTGTGTGTCCCAGTGTTTGTGCTGAACCTAAGTTGCTCCGCACTCTGATCACTCTAGTTGTCTAACATGAAGTCCCACGAGCTGCCCTGCTCTTCTCGTTTCTGTGATCATAGCACCAAATTCTGAGTCATCCCAACTCTCTCCTACAAACATCCTTCAGCTCAAAACCAGCCCAGATACAAGGCTAATCTTCAGTGCCCTTTTCTATTGGGATTTCTTTCCTCTGAGCTAAGAGATCCAGGTCTACACAGTCTAGTATACAGTTAACATACCAGTATCTCCACCCTTCCTAAAGAAGGAAGGCTATTCTTCCTGCTTCTCCATAGTAGCCCAAGCTCTTCAGAAGGGCAGTCATGTCTACCTTTATCATCCTAGGCACATTTATGAAGCTGGACAAGGACCTTAGGTAGATTGTGTCTAGCAGGCCTGGTGTCTCTCAAACGTGGACAAGCAAAATGCTCTAAAAGACTTCTGCTCATTTTCCTAGGGGTCTCCCCTCCCCACACCAGCTGCAGACCAAGTCCTGGCAAACTCCAAGATTTCTGCCCACAGACAACTCCCATTTCAGCTTGCATCAAAGTATCAAACAAAGGATTTCACAACACCTCCACTGCTGCTACAGGCCCTGGAGCTCTTCAAGAGCACCCTGTTTGAACAAGAGGTACAATATATTTTGGGGAAATGATGAAGCAACTTCCCATAAAAGCAAAGAAAAAAATTCCCCAACTGCAAAAAAAAAAGCTTCTTGGAAAACAGACAGACAGCTTTCATACCAGAGCAGAGATAAAGGAACTGACATTCAGGCTCCTCATCCTTCACCCTGGGCAAGGTCTCGACTTGGCACAACATCTGCCTGGCAACAAGGGCAAGGTCTTGAATTCAATTCCTGGTACCAAAAAATGAGAGAAAAAGAGACAGGCAAGCAGGCAGGCAGACAGACAGACACTGAAACTGTAGCAGCAAGGACATAGCCACAGCTCTTTAAGGCCAGATACAGAACTTAGGAGTTTCTAGAGTCCCACACTCTCCAGGATGCTCCTACAGCCTAGGCCCCCACTTTCTCTTATTGTGCCTTAAACAAGAGCTGTACAAATACAGCCATATTTTAGATACTCTGGGGGACTTGTTACTCAAAATGAACTGCATAAAGGCTCCTTTGGAGAGTCATAGAACCTTCTTGCAGTGGTCACTCTCTCATTTTAAAAAGTGGGGGGGGAGGTTTAACTTTGTATTTCATATACTTGGTTTCATTATAATGTTTATTTTCTCTACACTACATGGGTTTCAGGAAAATAGAGCAAAGGAGAAAATGCCCACCATTCTCTTGATGTGCAAGGACCACCTAGTAATTCCTTATAATTTATCATTGCTAATCAAACATTATAGCTACACTGGCAGTACTCTTCAAGAAAGAGGAAAAGCATCACCCATAAAGGAAGCTTCTCTAAGCTCCATGTCCATATGGAATCCTAATGTTTCAGTAACATTTAACACCCTAAGGCCTTGGATTCACTTCACAGCCTGGCAAAAAAATGATTGATATTTGTGAGGGTTCTTTAACATTAAGCCCTTCTGAATGTGGGTATTCACCTAGCCTGTGTGGATGGAGCAGAAGGAAACATGCAACAAATCAAATCCTAGCTTTTCCTTTTTTTTCCCCTAGCTTTTCCTTGATCACAGTAATATGAGCTACACACACACACACACACACACACACACACACACACACACACACACCTTTTACTGTCTTACCTTCTCCACCTAAAGGGACATTCTCAAAACTAAGGAAAAAGCCATAAATAAGCTACAAAAAAAGACAGCTCTCTTTAGATGCAACAATGGCACGCAGGATGTTGGAGTCTCCCTCTAAGTTTCCCCTGCAGGGTCCTCCTCCCTTCACAGCCCACCCACCACACTCCTACTAGGCCACTTCGCCTATGATCATTCAAGCAGGAGCCACCTTTCTCTGGATCCATGTGGATTCCTGTTACAAAGCTCTTTCAGAAAATAAAATTAATCTGCCTACTTTGCATGTCTAACAGATTCCAGGGTTTATAAATTTCATTTTATGGGTAGCTGCAGGGGAGATAGGGCAAGACTGTAGGACCCAAACAGCACCATCCAAGAATACTTTCCCGAGCAAGGCTATTCTGTAAGTGGCATGAGCCACTTTTTTAAAATGCCAGGTGACGTACAGTGGGATAGAGGAGGGACAAGTTACTTCCCTGTGTCTATCCAGCGCACTCCCTGCCTAGGGAAGATTCACTGAAAGGTTATATGTTAGGATGTCTATGACAGTTTCTTAACCACAAAAAAGAAATCCCTCCTCCTACAGCTAACTAAAACAATGGGATTCAGAAGGACAGAGGGCAACCCTGTAAATAGAATTTATGCGGAAGGAATCTGTAGGGAAGGGGTGCAGATGTATCAGTTTTCTTCCTCTAACAAAGCCACAAAGGAAACTAAGACCCACAGAAATTAATGTGGAGGTAATTGGAACAGCTGAGTCAGAGAGGAGACTAAGAAAATCATCCTCTCAAAATCCAGACTTGGGCCAGCCAAATAGCTCATCGGATTAAAGTGCTTGCTTAGGCAGACACAGCAAGGATTTGAGCCCCAGCCTTGCCATGCTGGCCTTGTCCCCAGGTCACGTTGAGACTTGAGACTGGGTGTGGTGGCATGCACCCATAATCCCAGCTCTTGGGAGGCTGAAAACAGGAGGACCACTACGAGTCCAATCTATGTAGTGAGACCCTGTAGACCCTGTACTAAGTACAAAAAAAAAAAAAAAATCCAGAGTTGTTGAGCTTTATGGGGTCTGACAGACAAGGGGGCTCACAGCAGGCAAGTGGGGAGCAACATTTAAGCTGAAGGGAACAGTGGGGTAAGGATCTGGGGGCATGTGTCATAATGGGTCAGGAGAACAACTGGGGCGGACAGACTACATGGCAAAGGGCAGAGCAGGGAAGCAGCACAGGTGAGGTTATGCAGCTGCGGAGTAAGGACACTGCCTAAGCCTTCCTGTGAGGTGCATGTGTGTGCGTGTGCTTGTGTGTGTGTGCCCACGCCCATGCACCCATGCATGTGTGTGCATTCATCTGAGCCTACCTGCCTACTGTCTCTCTGCCCTTCCTCCTTCCTTCTCTTTCCTGCAGTATCTTTTGTTTTGTAGCTCTGGTAATGGAGCCCAGCGGCTTCACAGTGAGCTACATTCCTCACCTGGGGTGGCTTCAAACTTGTATTCCTCCGGCCCATCTTCCCAGAGTGTCAAGATTATAAGTGTGCACTGTTTGAGTTTCCCTGGCCATGTGGTTTAAGAGACTTGTGGAGAACAGGAAAGTGAGAGATGATACTGGCAACAGGAACATCAGGAAGAGGAATGCTGACTGCAGCTCTGAGCAGTGATTTTGATGGAGTGGCTTACCCCCTTGGCTGCGTCTTTTCTGTAGTAAACCAACTGGTTCTCTGCCCACCCACTCATGCAGCACAAAGGCCAGGCCACTAGGAGTAAGAGGCTCTACAGAAACCAAGAGAGTGCATAATGGGCTTTGGCAAGCAATCCCTGCAGTGGGTGAGTTCAAGGTCTTTGGACAAGATGCAAAACCAATGACCCTAAAACACTAGGAAGGACTGGCCAAATAGCTCAGCAGATTAAAGCTCCTGCAAGCAGGAGCAGAGGTTGGAGGTTCAATCCCTGGGTCTGCCATGCCAGCCCTGACTTACTACTATGAGTCCCATCTAGTAATGGGACCCTGAACACCCTGTAGACTCTTCCCTAAAAGTAAATAAATAAATACACTATGAGACTGTCTTGAGTAAAGGAGGTCTTGCTGACACTTTTCCCATCCCACACCAAAAATTGTTTTATTAGGAAATATTAATTTAGGCCATAAAGGTAGTTTTTTAAAAAAGGCATATATGTGTATATAAATATTACACACACACACACACACACACACACATATGTATTTTAAGAGTTGCAGGATGTAGCTCAGTTGTAGAGCATTTCACCTGCACAATAAAAACAAAACAAGATGGAACAAAATAAACACCATTCCTACTGGCTGAAGGGCCTGGGAAATGGTAGGTGACAACCAAAGACATATATTCCAAACCTCCTAGAAGAAAACGTAAGCCTGTTTTTCTGAAATTTGAAGAGGAAAAGGCATGTTAAACATGAAAAAAAAAAAAAAATTCCAGAAAGGAAAAACAAACAAACAACAATATATATATAAAATTAACACTGTAAAGCAACAGTGGTTTTTAAACTTTGTTTGAAAATAGCTTCTTTTTCACTATTAAGAATTATTAAAATTCCCAACACAGCCAAAGTGTGTGTGTGTGTGTGTGTGTGTGTGTGTGTATGTACACCTACTGGCATACAGATATATACACATCTAGAAAAGCCAGAGGCTGTGCTGTGTGCCTATAGTCCTAGCTACTCTGGAGACTGACAAGAAAATTACCTGAGCCCAGGTGCTTAAGATAAGCTTGAACAACATAGTTCACATCTCTTAAAAATGAATTATTAAAGACCTTCAAATAAATTTGTCTGTTACATCTTCCATAGAATCATATTTAAAAATAAAACTAAAAGTTTTAAATATCTATGCTCATTTGAAAAACAACAAACTGATTAACACTGGAGAGATTACAATACCCAGGCAGCTTCTGCATATTAAACTACACATTTGTGAAAGAACAAGTATCAAAAAAGGCAAACATTTTACTGTTAATATGAAAACAGTTACAATCCTATCAATCCTCTGATGATATCTGAGAACAACTGCTATAGTAAAAGTTTAAAAAATCTACAAAATGGGAGAGGACAGCCAAGGAAATTCAGAATTAAAGGCCAATGGAGATTGCATTTCATGTCCATCAGATTGGTAAAAATCAGTATCTAACAACACTAGCTGTTACAAAGCATGTGGAAAATTATGATTTTTCTTACATATTAGAAGCCTAAAATGGCACAACTACTTTGGAAAATTAGTTGGCAACATGTGGACAGTAGGAGTTATGTGTCTCCAACTACCCACCAGTGGGAATATCCGGTGAAGTCCTGTACACAGCCATATGAAGCACATACAGCATGCTCCTAGCACTCATAAGGGTGAAAACCTGGAGTCACCTACAGA
Source organism: Ctenomys sociabilis (assembly GCA_004027165.1). Taxonomy (NCBI): domain Eukaryota; kingdom Metazoa; phylum Chordata; class Mammalia; order Rodentia; family Ctenomyidae; genus Ctenomys; species Ctenomys sociabilis. Next base: position 16,641 of record PVKA01009742.1, on the reverse strand, counting down.
CCCAGAAAGGACAGAATGCTTATAAATTTATTATTAATACAACTGATTAATTATAATTGTATATAATAAGTTATTATAGTATAAGTTAGATATTAGTGCTATAAAATACTATACTATAAACTAAACATATTAACATAGCTAAATCCCCAAAACAACTATTGAGTAAATAAAGGATACTATGAATGTTTACTAGATTTTAAAACACACAAAATGGCCAGTATGATGCCTGTAATCTCAGCACTCAGGAGGCTATAGCAAGTTTGAGGCCAGCCTGGACTGGATAGCAAGGCGCTGTCTCTTGTATGCTCTCTCTCCTCTCCTCTCTCTCTCTCTCTCTCTCTCTCTCTCTCTCTCTCTCTCTCTCACACACACACACACACACACACAGACTCACTCACAATGCCATGTGGCAGTACCTCAGTTTATAAACAATATATTCCACAATTCTGGTTGCAAACCAGAATGGTCATGAACTAAATCCAGCTTCCTCATAAGGTTCAATGTAAATAAGCTTAATCCATTGTGAACCAATGTATTTTTTAACTATAAGAATATGAAGCAAAATACAGTTCAGTATGAGAGGACACTAACCTTGCTTGAGAATCATAAAGGACAGGAAGGTGGAGAGGAGGGCAGTTTGCAGGGAGAGTCCCCCTCCACAAAGATATTGAAAAATTTCCTTCACAGTTTCCTCTCATCTTTGTCTTAGTTGCAGGGTCAATTTTGATAAAAAATCTGTCCAATGCCAATTGTTTTTTCTGATGCTGCATTACCCTCTGAAAATGAAAGACACTATTATTCATCAAAGCCAATGCTATTCCTCATGTCATGTTGGGGTTGTGCTTCTCAAGATCTGGCCCTTATTCCACTTTTCCTTAATGGATTTTATCACATCATTGCGCACTTCCCAGTCTCTTCCTTCCTCGGTGGAGCTCCTCAACAAGTGCCTGCCTGCTCACTCTGGAGTTCAGGAAGTTCTTCTGTCTCAGCTCCTCCTGCTGGTCCTCAAAATGCTCCTGTGTTATGTACTGCTGACATCCATGCCCATGACTGAGCCCAGGGACGTGATCTCCTCCACATCCTGTGCATCAGACCCTTCAAAGACACATTCTGTGACATTCTGGCCAGTTTCCTCTGGCTGATTTTAAGATGTGTGACATCTTCCCAGGCCTTATCAATAAGGCTGGTGCAGTGGAGGATGTTAAAATGTTTCTTCTAGAGCTCTTTCAGAGTCAAGGATGTCTTCTCAATTAAAATATTAAAATATCTGGTGAAGAGTATCTCTTATATAGCTTCTTTTTTGGGGGGTGCTGGAAATAGAACTCAGGACCTCACACTTGCCAGGCAGGTATCATTCCACTGAACTATATCCCCAACCCTGACAGCTTCTTGAAATTGCAGAACACTCGCTGGTCAATGGGTTGTAGAAGAGGTACGGTATTGGTAAGAAGGAACTTGACCTCTAAAAAGTCCTGTCAGCATCCACACTATCCAAGTAGGCTGGAGGGGTGCTGGGGAACTGTTCATTAGCAGAAGACACCTTTCAGGCAGTTAGCTGTCAGAAAGAGAATCTTTTTTTTTAAAATGTATTTGGTTGTTACAGGGTCTCCCTATGCAGCTTGGACTCATGGTGATCCATCCTCCTGTTTTCAGCCTCCTCAGCACTGAGATTACAGGTGTGCGCCACTACGCCCAGACTCTGACTGGCTCAGCCCGCGCTGGGGGCGGGGGCAGTGCAACATATGGTGCCAGGGATCAAACCACACACAGTCCCTAAGATCGCCTAAGTAGATGCTTTAGTCCACTGAGCTATCTCACCAACCCCAGAAAGATAATTCTTAATAGTGGACACAAATACCTCATGCAGCCATTCCATGACAATTGCCTTGTGACCCAAGCTTTGGTGTTGGCCCTCCATGCAACAAGTTGGCAGGTGACAGTGTTCACCTCTTATTGACATTCTGCTCCTTGAATGTATGAAAGATCTGGCAATGGGACACCAGCAGTGGCTTAATCTTCAGATCGGTGCTTGAGTCTGCACACAGCAGAAGAGTTAATCTGCCCTTCATGCGCTCATGGTCTGGCAGTGCCTTTTCCTCCCACTAATGCAGGTTCTGCTCAGCATCTTCTTACAAAAGAGCCCTGTCTCATCGCAATGGAGCCCATTAAGCAAGGCATCTTTCTGCCTCTACAAATTCTGTAAATCCTTTCTTGTAGATTTCTGCAACTGCCTTGTCAGAACTGGAAGCCTCACTGTGCTTTATCACACTATGGAGGCCACTTCTCTTGTGAAATTTAGCAAACCACCATCTACTGGCTTTAACTTCATCACCTGTTGTACCTGAAGAGAGGTTTTCTATCAGTAAAGCACTGTGCTCTGTGAGCCCTTTTCACGGCTCACAGCTTCTTGAACACTGTCACCTGCCAACTTTTTCTCCTTCTCCCACACTCACAACAGCTTTTCCACCCCTGCCAGCACCGTGTCCTCTGCCTGGGTAACATTACTACTCCTTTTGCCACAGCTGCCCTTCTGATGCCACCTTTTTCCTCAATATAGTAGAGACTGTTGACTTCACCATCTCATATTCCTAGGCCAGGCCAGTCACACAAATACCACATTCCTGCTTTTCTACCATTGTTTCCTTCACTACTACGGTCATTTTCTTCAAAACCTTATTACCACTCCTGTTCTGCACATTCCTGTCACCTTCATTATCACTCTGCACTTTCTTTTTACCTCTGCACTTTCTTTGGGGCCGGCTGGACGGAATAACACTGTACAGGGCTGTATATGCTAAAAGTAACATGCACACTTCACAGCCCAGGTCTGTCTGTGACCGAGATCCCAACTAGAGGAAGACACAACCACATGTCAGAGTGGGAAGGTGGTGGAGTTGTATTCATCACATGATGTGGAGTTCTTGAGAGAAGCAATATTCCGCTAGACACTTGTGTCCATGCAACACAGATCCCAAATAAAAGCATTCAAGAACTGAAGTATCACTGTATTGCTTCAAAATACATAAGTATATGAAAGCAATGGAAGTCCCACACCAACGTAGGCTCCTAGTTATCTATGCACCAAAGATCTGAAGCAAATATGGTAAAATATTAAATCTGGGTGGACAAGTGCCCAGCTATCATATTAGACTTTTCGTTTTGCTGGTTTTTTTTTTTTTTTTAACTTTTTATTTGCTTATTTATTTGGTACAGTCTTGCTATGCAGCATAGACTCACAGTGATCCTTCTGTCTCAGCCTCCCCAGAGCTGGGATTATAGGTGAGCACCAACATACCTGATTTCAGGGCCAGCACAGCACACCTGGGGTTCCAGTTCTGGGGATCAAACCTAGGGTACTTGTGCTTGTTAGGCAGGTGCTTAGACTGCCAAGCTATCTCCCCAGCCTTGTTTTACTGTTTTGAGCCAGGATTTTGTTAGGCTAGATTTCAACTCCTGGGCTCAAGAGATCCTTGTACCTCAGCCTCAACTACAGCCACACACCATTGTACCTAGCTATAGTCTTCATATTTTTTAAATGTTTATAAATTTTCTTTGAAAAACTCAAAATGAGGTAACAGATTTCAGGTGGCTAGTACCTGGAACATAATACCCATTTAAATGTTCTTTTCATCTACAATACTCTATAATAGCCCAAAACTAAGGTCTATCATCTCTTGCTTAGGTATCTTGATAACATGGCACTGTTACCTAATCTTCACAACCATCCTAGGTGCCATCTGGTCCACGAATACAGACAGCAATAGCAAGACTCACTGACACTGCCAAATCCTGTAAGAGAACATCCATTACCAGTTCCTGCATTCTCTCTAAAATACACTCAACTGAAGCCTACACCACCAAGCAAAAACACTTCTTAAGAGTGTAGCCTGAGTACTCAGGCAGGCCAGAGAGTTCTCTAAAGGCCCTTGGGCTCAATGAGCTGCCAGAGGCCCTGTAGTCAGGTTGGTGGCCACATGGAGCCCCTCCTGTCATCTGAGCTGATGCACACCCACACCTCAGTCTTCCTCCATCCCAGTCTACAATGAGCTAGGCCTCACGATCTCTCTGTCAATGCCCAGTCCTTAGATCCCTAGTGCTTCTGCAGGACCAGAAAGCCTCTGAGATCACTGTTTCTCAGCAGGGGCCAGTCTTACTACATGCCATATAATGGGGTGTCAGCTGGGGGCAGCTGACTGAACAGCTTCTGTCTCTGAAAGGAATACATGTAATTTTTACTCCAGTTTCTTTTCTTCTGTGAGAGAAGTAAGGGGCTGGGAGATTATTTCACATTGCTAACACTTTTAAAGAAAGCAGATTACTGGTTCCACTCTAGATCTGCCAAATGGCTCTTCATGGGCCTAGAATAGGGCACCACCCCAGAGGAGGGTGACTTTGTAATTCTGATGAAAGAACAAACTCTAGCACCTTCTCTGCACGCCAGAGCCTCTGCATGATGTCAAATGCTACATCATGGTTTGGATTACATTTCTTGGTTTGGATGCTGCCTTCCTAGATGGACGTCACATAGCACCCAAACCACTCCAGGGGAACAAAGATGCACTCTGTCCTTTCCTCCCTCCCGCTAATCTATAAAACCCTTCATCTGGGCAGAGGGCCCAGTGCATAAGTAAGGGGTTCTAACATTTAAGTGGGTGAATATTAAAAACAATAGCATAATGTAGCATTTGATTTGCAACAGGAAGACCTGGGTTCAAATCTCAGCTTTGTCCTTTGTGGGTTGCGACAGGTATAGTGTGAGGATGATAATATGATGAAATATACAACAAAATGTTTTATACCTGTTCAACTGTCAGCAATGAATAGCTACATCTCATGTTATTTCTCTGGCTCTCAAATGTAATTTTTATTCCCTTTCAGAGACAAGAAAGGAAAATCACAAGAAACGGGTTGCCATTGCCGCACTGGCACTGCACTTGGGACACACTGAGTGGGAAACAAAGTCTGGGCCTGTAATCCCAGTTCTGAGGAGGCTAAAAACAGGAGGATCACTTTGAGTCTGAGCTGTGTAGTGAGACCCTGTAGCAAATACATAAATGGGGGGGGGACAGGATGCAACCATGAAAACAAACAGAAAATCTGTCCTGAAGACTATAGGTATCGAGGTCTTTTTGTAGCCACCACTCAGCTGTTCAGGCCTGTGCCTGAACCCAGGTTAGGAAAAGGTCCCAGGTACACTCCCGGAGACCAACAGGGCTAAGGGATAAACATGAGTAATGAGGAACTTGCAGGTAATAATACCTGGAGCAAGACCATATTCTCAGGGGGCCCCTTTGCCACCACCACCCACATACCAGGAACTACAGGAGCAAGGTGAGCAGCAGGCTTCAGGTAGGGGTGAACTTAAGCACAGCAAGTCTCAGCTTCTGGAAACATTGCCAAAGCCAGTCATTAAAATCAAGTTGAAACCATTCTTCCAGTAAATGAAAGGGCAGAGAACAGTATCCAGCTGCCTCAGATTAAAGCGGCACGGCAGAGGAAATTAAACACAGTAGGGATTTCCAATTATTGCTAACAGGAGACTGTTCAGAAGGGAGGAAACTAATGAAATCATCAAAAGGCTGGTGATTTCAGAAAGAATGAATAAAATCAACTTTAGCCTTTCCCTGTTTCAACAGAGACCTTGGGCCAGTCAGTGCCTGAGCTGCCTGAAAATGCCCTGTCAGAGTCAGAGAGGCCAGTAAGTGACAATTAACCAAAGCTGACAGTCTTCCTTTCATCCCTTCTAATACAGATGGGAAAGATAATGGTTCTGAGCACACTGTGCTAACTTCTCTCTAAGCCAAGTCTTTGGCTCACCAATGCAAATACTGTCAGGCTCCAGGGAGAAACAAAGGCAGAAAACGGGGTCAAACTTGACCTAAGGAACAGCAAACTCCTCTAGGACAAAACATTCTGTAATTCATAGCTACTCTGAATTAAGAAGACAGAAGGGAGAAATAAGTCTGAGGTTCTGGAGGGGAACCCTCATACTGATGACTTCTGCAGGGTCTCTGGTAACTACTTTGTGGGTACTCCAACCCCTAACACACTAACATACTGTACAATTTTGCCAGATTTGTGGAGTTAAAAACAGAAAGGAGGGGCTGGCGAGATAGCTCAGTGGACTAAAGCATCTGCTTAGGCAAGCTTAGGCACCCTCAATAACTGTGGCACTTCCAGCACTACACACCATGTCAGAATCCGGGCATAGTGACAATGCCTGTAATCCCAGCACTGGGGAGATTGAAAGCAGGAGGATCACCATGAGTCTGAGCTGCGTAGTGAGACCCTGCAACAACCAAATACATTAAAAAAAAAAAAAAAATTACTGAAAAACAGAGAAAGGAAACAGAGAAAAGACAGAAAGGCAGAGGAAGGCAACTATACCAAGTTGGAAGGGAGAAATTATAGGAAAGGAGGCCTTTGGATACAGTCTCCTACAGTGTGGCTACATCACCCCAGTCTACCATGAACCAGGCATTATGCCAAGCAGTAGGAAATGACAAATAACAAACATGGGTAACCTGGAAATTAGGACCAATCAGACTGCCTGGGAGGCCTTGCAGGTGGTATATGATGATCTCAAGTAAAGCTACAGGGATGATGTGACCAGCATGTGAAGTCACTTCTCTTTGGAGCCAGGTGTCAGAGAGCAGCACAACTAGTTTTCATTTCTGACAAATCTTTGGATGGGATTCTGATTTGGTTCTGCTGATCAAGTTTCCACACAAAAAACTTAAAGCAAGTAACAAGCAAGCAGAAGTTCCTGACGCTGGGAATGAAGTGGTCTCAGCTTGAAAGAACCCTCGGTATCATTGCCTTCCAGAAAAATGAGGTATTCATGGGGGATGGATTAAGCTCCACTCTTCATATTATAGGGCCAAGTTTAGGAAAGACTCCCTAGAATAGACACAGCTTCCTGTTGCCCAGGAAAGCAGAATGGTAAAAGGAGAGGCCTCGGAGCTTGCTGTTCTCTGTGGGAGTCTGCAGGAACCAGACCAGCCTCTGAAAGACAAGGGCCAGACCCAACAGGTCCTGCCTTAATCATTTAGCTTTACCCCAGTTTTAAAGATAGGTTGGCCCACCTGTGGCTAACCCCCCCAACCTCGTGTGACCCCACCAGCTCTGGGATGGAACTCAGGGGCTTTGCACTAGGCTTGCTTTAACCCCAGTCCTTTCTATTTTTAGTCAGGGTTTTGCTAAGCTGCCCACATTGGGCTGAAACTCAGGATCCTCCTACCTCAGACTCTCAGAGTGCTTGGATCACAGGTATGCATTACCCCCCACACCTGGCTAGCACCCCATTTCTTTCCTTCTTTTTGAAACAGAGTCTCGCTATATAGTCCAGGCTGGCCCTGAGCTCACTTTATAGCCCAGACTGGTCTCAAAATCAAACCAATCCTCCTGCCTCAGCCTCCCCGGTGCTGGGATTACAGAGGTATGCCACCATACCCAGTCTAGCACCCCATTTCTGAACCAACTCTCTCTCCAGTGATAGACTGGACTCTACCTTTCCGTCCCCGTCTTACCAAAATGTGCTCTGAAAAGTGTCAGACAAATCTGTATAAACTGGTAGTTCTCAAAGTGTGGTTCCCAAGCCAGGTGGGCCAGGGAGATGGCTCAGTGGAATAAGCACTTTCCTGGCAAGTGCAGGGTCCTAAGTTCAATTCCCAGTTCCGCAAAAAAAAAAAAAAGGTGAATTTCCCAAACCGGCAGCAGCTACTATTCATTTCTACCAAGCTCCTAACAGAACCTAATTAAAATAGAAATGGAAAGCCAGGGGTATGTCTTAGCACATAAGCACCTGCCTGACAAGCTCAAGGTCCTGAGTTCAACCTCCAGTGCTGCCCAAAAGAAATGTAAAATTTCTTTCTTTCTTTTTCTCTATTTTTAGGGAAGGGTCTACAGGGTGTTCAGGGTCTCACTGCTAGATGGAACACATAGTGATCCACCTGTTTATAGCCTCCCAAGAGCTGGGATTACAGGCACATGGCATCATACCCAGTATAGAAATGTAAAATTTCAAACTTAATCCAAGACCTACTACACCAGAGTCTGGGGGAGGAGGGATGGCAATCTGTATTTTAACAAACCGTCTGCAGGGTTCTGATGCCACTCAAATCTGAGACCCACTGGTGCAGATAACGTACAGGGCCCATCCTGTGGTTCCCTTATCAGCTGGGCTCTTAATGGCACACCTGAATGAACTCTACGATTTCAGACCTGGGAGACTACACAGATGCCTGTGAAGGAAATATCAGCTTCCTCGGTTGGCACATCTTTCCTGTTTTCAGGGTACCAGCTTCAATCAAAAGGATACACAAGATGTTGAGGGTGCCCTTTGAGCACCCCCTGGACCTTTTTTTTTCCCTTGAGACAGGGTCTCATATAGATCAGACTGGCCTTGAACTCACTACGTAGCCCAGACTGGGCTCAGACTCATGGCAATGCCCCCAGCCACCATGCCTAGCCTGGCCCTTTGGGCTTTTTTTTTTTTTGGCGGAATTGGGGACTGAACTCAGGCAGGCCCTTGCACTTGCCAGGCAAGCGCTTATTCTACTGAGCTATCTCCCCAGCCCTGCCCTTTGAGCTTTGATAGGTCCAGAGGCACAAAGTATGGCCTTGAAAAAATGTTGTAACGACCTGAAGACCTGGCTGGTCCACTCCTTGCACACTGCCCCGCAGAGCCAGGGGCCATGACAGTTATAAGAACACAGCAGGACTGTTCCCACTAGTTCACACCTGGTGAGACCCATCTCCAGCAAGGTCACAGGCAGGCCAAGTGGCCTAAATCTCTCTGACTGGCAAGTTGGCAAGCAGGAGAACTGCACCAAGCCTAGGTTCTGAACAGAACTAAATGCTTATTCTGCAGCAACCCCAAGGAGTCTGCTACAAGGTCCCTGACACCTGCTGGTGTACCTCAGAGGACAGAGAGGGTTCCCACAGCATGTGTCAAGGAGCAGGCTCTGAGGTCCAAAGCCTTGCATCTCAAGAACAGCTGCACACACCCTCAGAGAGTTAAGGAATCTAGAGGTACCCTCTCGACTGCTGGGTCCTGGCCCCCCACTGCTCTTCACCTTTACTTCTCCAGCCTCTGGCAGTGGCTCTGCAAAGAGAACACTGTGCTCCTCACTGGGAAGTGGACATCGGACCTCCACTCACTCTGACTATGACACCCTTGTTTCTCTTTCTCCTCTACCTTCTTTAGTCCCAGAAACTAGAAATCATCACATATTGGAATAGATACAGACTCCATAGATTCAAACTGCCAAGCTTCCTAAGACTTGAGTTCTGCTGGAAACTCTAGTTTAACTTTGTATACAGAAAGGGCTACTAAATTCTGGTCTTCCACCCAAGAGGAACGGCAGACTAACCAGTTGGTATTAAGTGCCAACTAGTACTATTTTGAGTAATTCAGAAAGAAACACCAACTGCAAAAAAAATAGCTCTATAGTAATCTCTTTCTTTGGGATACAGTTTATTGTTTAGCCAGCATCTTTTCATGTACTATCTCATTTAATACTATTATTCACAATTTTGGCTATCTCCACAAAACCAGACTGCCATGACTGGCAACAGATTTTCTGAATGCCAGGGAGAGGGGCTAATTGAACTTCAAAGACTAAACTATCTAACAACAAGATACAAAGAATAGCAGAGCAAAGAATGGGTTCTTTTGCTGAAAAGCCACTCCAAAGAAACCTGAGATCCATCTCTGCTGGAAATCCCAACATTTCTCTCTAGCCAAGAACACATCAAATCACACAGTGCTCACCCCAACTTCTCCAATTACCCCAGCTAATCCAACGTCATGGGTCCTGCTGGCACATAGCTACCCTGCCCCTTTGCAAGATGCTCCTTCACTCTTCTCCCCCTCCCTATCAAGAAACTTCTACAGCCTCCAGCTTCCCCATGGAGTTCTTGACTGAAGCTAAGCCCCTTGGGACGGTGTAGTATGTCAGAGACATAATCAGAGCAGCTTTCCATAGGCTGGCAAGGCTGAGTCAACAAAGAGACCAGGTGGGGTGTGAACAGAAACTCAGCTGGCCTGACCCCTCCTTTTCCTGTCCCACAAGCAAATGGGAGCTTGCCATTCTTCTATACTTAATCTTGTTCCATAATTAATATCCTCCTTCAACCCTTCTGACCTCCCTATTTAGATTTATTCAACTCCCAGATCCACTAACTAGTGTTTGTTTTGTCTTGTGCCCTTTGATCCTACAAGCAATCCAGCAGAGCTCATTCTCCTCCTCCTCAATTCTGGACAACTCAGAAAGGGTAGCTTCCCCTACCACCAGCTTGCTGCCCTTCTGCCTGCTTCCCCAGACTCTGCTTTTGGTGATCCTCAGTCTGCATCCCTGAATTCTCCTCAATAACCACAAATCAGGAGGGAGAAAACCACACAGCTACTGCTCCTGGAGCCCTGCCTTGGTCCCATGTATTCTCATAGAGGACAAGCCACAACTGCATAACCCTTTTGTGCAGTAACACTTCCTATGGAGCATTTCCCCAAGAACACACTCATCAGGTGGCCCAAAGACAATGAAGGAGCAATACTCTGCACTTTGTCTCTTTCCTTTTTTCTTTTTTCATTTATGTGTTTGGTACAGGGCCTCACTATGCAGCTCGGACTCATAGTGATCCTCCTGTTTTCAGCCTCCCCTGCTCTGGGATTACAAGTACATGCCACCACACCCAGGCTCATCGCTGGTTCAGTATACCCAGGGGCAAGGCTGGTGCAGCATGTGGTGCAGGGGATCGAATCTTGGTCCCTGCAATTGGCTAAGCAGGAGCTTAGTCCACTGAGCTATCTTGCTGGCCCTTTGTCTCTACTTTCTATAAGCTTACAGGAAAACACATACAACCAGGAGTGAAGACCAAGACCAGAGAGCGAAGTCTGGGCAGTACATGAACTAAAGACATCAGGCTCAGACCTGAAGGGTCTCCTGTATGAAGGTATAAAGCAGAGAGCCACCCAACCTCCTGATGTCTGCAACTCACTCCCTGGGCCATGAATCAGCAGGGCTGAGTGACTGTGCACAGTCACCTTAGCAGTATACATAAGCTCAAGACCCCACTGAGTTCTCTGCTATGCAGTTGTAAAGCCATGAGATTAACTGGGAAGCTGCACCACTTGTCTCCATCTGTCCCCAAACTTCTCCGGGTCTAGTCCCACACTCAGGAAAGACAAGCCACTCTTATGCCCACTCCATGTGCCATGTGATCTACAGCAATCCCAGTGGCATCCCTTGAGCCTCTTGCCCTCCAGACCCAGCAAGGCTGACTACTCAGAGTTCAGGTAACAACATACAGATCCCACCCTCTGCCAAGGAGAGATGCATCTATTACATGTGAAGAATTGATTTAGCCTTTGTATTTCAGTCTCATTTGTTACTCGGAATAACAAAGACTATAACAGTTATTTTACAGCCCTGTTTATACTTGGCTGTAACTCCTGAAACCCACTCTGAGCCCCTATTGTATCATGGGGGATACAATATCAAAAACATGAAGTTAATGGAAAAAAAGCATTGTAAAGAATATGTTTTAGGGCTGGCTAGATAGCTCAGTGGATTAAAGCACTTGCTTAGGCAGATGTAGGGGCTGGGGGTTCAATCCCGGGGCATGCTGTACCAGCCCCACCCCCGGGGCACACTGAGACAGCAACTGAGACTGGGATGGTGGCACACACTTGTAATCCCAGCACTTGGGAAGCTGAAAACAGGATAATCATCACAAGTCCTATCTGTGTAGTGAGACCCTGTAGACCCTGCACTAAATACAAATAAATAAATAAGTCTTGAAGATAATTTGCTTATCGCCCCTGCACTGCTGCCTAGAATTCCAAATGATTGAACTTTGGCTACTAGCAAAGCTAACAAGTCAAAGAAGTTAAGCAAGGGGAAAAAAATCTGCATCTCTGGAGGTGCAGTGAATACAGCTAAGCTAGGAAAAGAGGAAAAGTTGATCAAATGGAGAGAATATAGGAGTTTTTTAAAAAATTCCAATGTTGAACCTGGGCCTGCCAGATCCTGATGCGACCCAGAGCGCAGGCCTGGTATGTGAGACAACCTAGGGCCCACCAGATCCTGATTCAACCCACTGTGCAGGCCTGCCATGCAAGAAAGATGACCGGAGTCCGCTGGATCCTGATTCAACCCTGAGCCCAGGCTCAGGGTGTGAGTGAGATGACCCAGGGCCCGCTGATCTTCAGCCGACCTAGAGCTCAGGCCCAGTGTGGAACCTGCAGCAGAACTACCTGCAAAGAGGCTAGAGGCAAGATACCCCCCAACTGATTCAGGAACAGACCATCTTGCCAGAGTGGCACACAGGGTTCAGCTCCAAGGGCTACAAGAGGAAGAAGTGGAGCACAGCATCCAGATCCAAGCCACACCCACTTGGATGAGTTTGAACTTGGTAGATCCAATCCTGGTGCTAAGGTAATAACTCTATCTAAGCTCTACACCAAAGGTCAGAAGACAGGGCTATAGAAAATGACAAAGAGAAGGAACAAAATGTAGTCTCATGCCCCTAGCCCACCCAGTACAAATGCAGAAGACACTAGCATACAAGAAATTGGAAATCACACACCTGAAATCTGAAATAAAAGCATGTGAAGTAAAGAAACAACTGCAGAAAGGTATAGAGGAAATCAGATCAGAAGTAATTTCTCAAGTAAAAAAAGAAATGATAAAAAATGAAATGATAACTATAATAAAAAAATACTGAGTGCTTCTAAGGAAGACACTGAGCAGAATATAAAAATGATGGAATCCTTGAATAAGCAGTATAGGAAGAAATAGAATGCATGAAGCAGATCCAAAGTGATATATAGGAAATTAAAACTTCAAATCACAAGCTGGCAAAATTGTTTGAATGAAAGTAAGAATAGACTTTCAGACCTTAAAGACACCATTGCAGCTAGTGAAAAAGGAAGAAAAGATCTCTTAAAAACAACTAGGATGCAGGAAAAAATAATTCAATACCTGCAAGACGATGCAAAGATGAACAACGTGAAAATAATAGGCATCAATGAGAACGAAGGAGTCAATACAAATGATATAAAAAGAATATGGACAGAAGTAATAGCACAAAACTTCCCAAATAGGGCAACTATCTGACATTCAGTAACAGAAGCATATAGGACTCCAAATAACATCAATCCAGACATATAATAATCAAGTTCTCAGAAATTCAGCATAGGAACAGTATTCTAAAAGCTGCTAAAGAAAACATCACAATTAAAGGAAAACCCTTCAAGATAATAGCAGATTTCACAAACCACCAAGGCAAGAAGAGCATGGAACAAAGTTCTTCAACTCTTACAAGAAAACAAATTGCAACCCAGACTGACATACCCTGGAAAACTCTCTTTCAAGTATAATGGAGAAGTGAAATACTTCCATGACAAAGAACAACTTAAGAATTTCATGATGACAAAGCCAAATCTATACAGACTACTAAATAATGTTCTAAAGAGGGAGCAAAATGACCACAACTCCATGAATGAGAATGGAAAGAACCCACCAAATAGGGCAAACAATTAAACACAGGAGAATAAGAGGTATACAAAAGCAGTCTTTTATTCTTTTGCATACAGCAGCAAGATATTTCCATCAGCAAACTACAAATAGACTTCTCCTGCACCCGATGGGTCATGATTCTGTCTGGACCTACAGGGTGGATATCAAGGATATGAGCAGTAGCTCATTCCCACAAAGGACACCTGGCCACCAGTAAGTGTTATGGACATTATCCATCTCCACCACACACTAGAACTTTGTGCGATACCCTATCCCCAAACTGTTAAAGTGCTGGTCATTTATGTGTCATACCAGTATTTATCTTATGTTTTATTCTTAGTAATTCTTTACTATCATGAAAACTTTTTCTTAGTTCAATTATTTTGAAACATTTAATTTTAATTAATTAGTATTTAATTTTCTGAATATTGTTTAATCTTAATTTTTGTTTTAAGACATACTGTGTATTTGACTTACAATCTATTTAAAAGAAAAAAAACTTTAAAATTAAAAAATGAAAAGAAAACAGAAGTAAAGTGAAAAAAACAAAATTTCAATGTCATATTCTCCCAGATGTTATATTCCAAAGATCTTGGAATCTTTTAAAATGTGATCCTCAATCATATCATTGTGGTGAGGAAATAAAGTGTCTTCTTAAAAACAGATTTTGACATTCTCAAATTTAGAATATAAGGTTTCAAAAGTTCCTAACAGCAGCCCTGAAATGTCAGTGAGTGGCCTTGCTGAAGACTGGTTTACTGTGAGATGTCTAGACAACCTCTGTGCAGCAACACCTCAAAGAGGGGTTACCTGCTACCTGTGTTCATATATACAGTGTCTAAATGTGTTATTTGAAAATTCAGAGAATTTTCAAGTTAAGGAAACTACATGAATTTTCAAGGGCAAACTACTCAGCACTGTACTGAGTTCCAGGATACACAAAAGGAAAAAGGAGTATCTTCTAGCCAGCCTTCATCTTTCTGACCCAAGTAGCTATGACATCACAAAAACCAGAAGTACAGAATGGTTCCAACTAGTGCCAGAATCTGATCTTCCAACATGGAACCCACTCTTGCGTGTGCCAGGAGTGTCAGACATTTAGGACAGTTTCCAAATGTCTTCATATGCTATATTAGTTCTCACAAGGATCTGAGAAAGAGGGAATATTACAGGCCCATTCAGGGGAAATGCAGAGTGAGGTCAGGAAAATTACTCAACATAACAATGTAACAGGGAACAAAGAATACAGGTAAGTCAAGCCCAACAACTGGCTCTAAAGTTCATGCTTTTAAAGACTGTATGTTGCTTCTCTCAAACAAAAACAGAGAGATAAAACATAATGACAGCCAGACATAATACTAAGACACATGAATGATCTTGGTGGCTCCATGAGAGCTGCAGGTGCTATTTGCTATTTTTTAGTTATTAGAGATGTATTTATTATTATTATGACAATGATGATGATGATTAAACACCAGCTTAACATTGCAGAAATTTTCAATTCTCCCTTGGATAACTCTCTTCCTCCTCCCATACCTGAATTTGATCAAGGGCTTTTGCACGCAGCCAGGCTTCCGTTCTGCTTCCCTGTGAACCCCGATGAGATGAAGGCAAAGAACAGTGCACAAGGAACTGCACAGCACTGCCCAGGCTGTAGAGATGTCTGCTGGCACTCCTCACTGCCCAGGTCCCAATAGACTCTTCATGAACTGTCTCTTCACAAAGCAGGCCCACCACTTGCTGGGTTTATTATCATTCTGAAGGTCAAAACCTTTTTCACAAAGTCTCAGTCCAGTCTCTTGCCTTGGCTGCCACAGCCAGGCTCTCACCACCTCATCTTCCTCTTTGCAGGTTTGCCTAAATGGCAGTTAGTCGAAAAACCAGGCTTTCCAGGAATGGGAAACTTAGTGATTTCCAGAGTATTCATTTCTTTTTCTCCGTGGCCTCTAGAACCGCATTTTTGGAGTTTCTTTAGATACTCAGAAATGTAGACATATACATCAAAGTCCTGTCCGTTTCACTCTTAATTGTATAATTTTTGATGAATACATTTGCCTTGAAGTAATAGTTGGCTTTATCCACAATAGCTATACCTTCTGTCTCTCTAGGGGTGGGTCCTTGAACTGGCTGCTGATGGGCACATGTTGTCACAGCATCATGTTTCCAAAGAGTTTGGTGTCAGGGTCCATGAGAGGAGAGTGATAGCCCAGCATTTTGGCAGGGCCAGAGTTCCAACAGCTGGTATTTGCTATTTTAAGGAATACATTAATTGAACCTCACTCCACTGAACAACAGACAGCTAATGAAAGGCAATCCTTTTGCTAAAAAGTAAATGTATGACTTCATTCTGATCATTCAATGAGTTTAGAAATCAGATTTCTGTGTATTAATTGGTTGAAGGTGAGGCTGATGGGTTCTTGCATCTCTCATCCACCACACACCATGGAGAGGTTGTCTTTAAATGCTGCCCCAAAGCTAGAGAAAAATCAAGGTCACTTCTGATCTGGGATCCATCCTGGCAGCCAAGCAAAGCAGCACAGGCCACTGAAACAGAAGGGCTGTTCATACTTTCTCATGGGCTCCCACTTCTGAGGGGCACAGAAGAGTAGAGCCTCCCAGGAATAGAAGGCAAGGCACAAAGTTCATCTGGAAACCTCCTAAGACTCATGAAAGATGCTCACATTTTAATTAACACTGAGACTCCCTTTTGCTCAAAGAGTTAAGGAGTTAAGAAAAGTCTCCAAGTTGGCAAGTTGGGCCAGGACACCAGGACACCACTGCTCAGCAAGTGAAATTTGTGTTTGATGTGGGGTTGAACCCAATCAAGACTCAGATAAGTATGCAGCTTGATAATTTTTTTTTTTTTTTTTTAATTTAGCACAGGGTCTGCAGGGTCTCATGACACAGAACAAACTCGAAGTGATCCTCCTGTTTTCAGCCTCCCAGTCACTGGGATTACAGACACACACCCCCATGCTCAGTCTCAGAGTGCCCTGGGGGTGGAGCCAATGCACTGGGGATGGAACCCCTGTCCCTGCACCTGTCGAAACAGGCACTTTAGTCTGCTGAGCTATGCAGCTTGGTAAATTTTAAATCTCTTTTGTTTAAAGATTTAGTG
>PVKA01009741.1:22717-67276 GCA_004027165.1 Ctenomys sociabilis | reverse complement strand
TTTCCTAGTTTTCTTGATAAATTAATCCTGGAGGGTTCAAGGCTGTTCTTTACAGAATTTTCGTGATTCTTGGACCAGTTTTGGGAAAAATTTCTTCTTTCTTCTATGTAACTGTTGGTACAAGTAGATACTTACTGCTAAGATATACTTTAAGAAAGATCTTTAGACTTCTAATTTCTTCTTACTCATTATGAACCTGACCGTCCTGTGCTGAATGAAGAATAAACCCAAGTGGTCCTGGAATTAACTCAGCTTCCTCAGTTCCTTCTTATGACTGAAGGCATTAGTTATCTAGTCCAGGGGTATTTTCTTAACTCACAACCCTTTGGGAACTCCTAGGGAATAGTTGTTCCAGAGGTCTTTACATGGTTTTACTGCAAACACTCAAAATTGCTGCCCAGCATGGAATGCACTTCAATAGAAATAAATTAGGAAATTTGGTAACATTGGTATTGAAAAATGATGTGGATAGTTATGTGACTTTAAGGAGTTCAGGTATGATAATTTAGAGAACACACTGAAGGGCCCTTCTAGATCTCTGGAGTATTCCTCCAAAGAAATTCTTTTTTTTTTTTTTTTTACTGTCCACACAAGTGTTTATTTGTCATGAGAATCTATTCCTTAGCCCACATATTCATGTTTCACAGTTCAGGAACACTGATCAGCAACCAATGTCTATGGAACTCAATCCAAAGAAACCTTTTATTCCTACATCACTTTGCACTCTGAAAGATACCAGCCTTCCTCATTTCTTCAAAATCTTTCATGGAATCGTAATTTCTATAGAAATCGGCATATGCCTTCTTTCTTGGTTCAGCCACACCAAACTTATAGAGAGCTGCAACCCCCAGGGAGACAACGAATGCTCCAACAATATGAATCCGCAGGCGCCTAGCCAGAAGCCCCCGCATCTGGGGTTTTGCCAACGCACCGGAACTCATGGTTGTTACCGTCCTCCACACCAAGGTCTTTTCCGGCTGACGGAGCTTATTTCTGCTTTGAGTTCCTCATGATCTTTCTGCTGTTGTTTCTTTGCTTCAGATGCTGTTAATTCATATATATCAGCTGCAATAGTGCTCTCTGCACTTGTTCTGGGTGAGCATCATTTTTCCACCCAATGTTTCTGGAATTCATTCTTTATTTCAGATACTATGTATTCAAATATTTCTTTTTTAATTTGGGGAATTACTTCTCGTTTTATTTCCTCTATAGCTTTCTGCTGTTGTTCCCTTGCTGCTGTATCTGTTAGTTCATTCATTGCAGCTAGGCTAGTGTCCTCTGCCCTTCCTGATGGACTCGAGGTCTGGGATTGCATTTTTCCCCTTCTCTTTGTCATTTTGTATAGCACTGACCCTTGACCTTTGGTGTAGAGCTTTGGTGCAGCTATAACCTTAGCTTGTTATGAGATTCGGGTGCCAGTCTATTAAGTTTGAGATTTTCCAGGTATGCCTATCCTGGGTGTAGCTGTTGTGTTCAGTTCCTTTTTTGCTGCAGCTCCTTTGGTTCCCCTCTGTTGGTTCCCGGGGTCAACCCTCCTGTGTCAGGCAGATCGTTCCCCAGGTGGGTGGGCCTGGGCTTTGGTGGGTCTTCTGGGCTCACAAAAGGATAGTGGATGATCTTATTCACTGAGTAGGCTGTACTGGGTTGGCCAGCCTGTGCTGGGTCTGGGTCTACAGGCCGTAACCCGAGAAGGCTGGGAAAGGTCCCTCTGGTGCAGTGGGCCTGGAGCCCTCACTCACAGGCCAGGCTATGCTGGGTTTCGGTCCATAGCGTGGGACCATGGATTACTGAGATGTGTCCTTCCGGCGTGGCAGGCTTGAAGTTCTCACTCCAGGCCGACCTGCACTGGGTCTGGGGCTGTGGGGTGGGACCGGTAATCACCTGGAAATGTTTCTCTGGCACAGTGTGCCTGGAGCTGTCACCGGTCCACAGGGGGTAGTGGGCAGGTAATTCCTGGGAAATGTCTCTCGGGCACGGCAGGCCTGGAGTTCTACACTCACTGACCTTTGATGCCCAGAGAGTCGGGGAAATTCCCACTCAATCAGTGGGCTTTAGGTCAGGGGATCCGGGGAGGTGCTGGTGAGTGGGTCCTGAGGTTTCAGGCCAGTCACTGGCTTGGAGGGGTTGGGGACAGGAATCCGTGTAGCACTGGTGGGAAGAAGCCAAAGGCTCTCCCTCAGACTCACCACACTCACTGATCTGGGAAGCCTGGTGAGTCCTGTAAATTCGCTCTCGCTGGGAGAGCTTGGCCCGGGATCCAGGAAGCCACTGGAGTCAGCCACTGTCTCAGGCTGGTCTCTGGCTGGGCGGCGTGGGCGGGATGGAGTAGACTGCTGGCGTTGGTCTTGCTGTCTCGGAGGTCTCTGGGGCTGGGCGATTGAGGGCACGGGCAGGATGGAGGAGGATGGCGGAGTTGGCCGCGCTGTCTCTGGCCGGTCTCAGGGGCTGGGCAGGCCGGGAGGGATGATGGAGGTTGGCAGAGTCGGCCGCGCTGTCTCTGGCAGGTCTCAGAGCTCTTTCTGTTACATTTTTAAATTTTTTTTAATACATTGTAAACCATTTTAATAATGTTTTGGTATCGTACAAGGTGCATACATGATATTATACCTATAGACATTGTTATAGCAGATGTCTCTAATCAGTGAATTAAGAGAGTGTAGCTGTTTACTTATCTTATTTTTTTATAGCTGAATTGTATCACAGATTCAATAATTAATACTTTCTAGTTTGTTATCTTCCTAGTGATTGTCCATAGTTCTAGAAGCTGACATAATATCTTGTCCAACCACTATTAGTGCAAATCTTGCTTCTCATAGAATTATGCAGAAGCACTTCATATTTATCCTAACTGTACTGTTCATACACACATGGTTCTTCCTTTGTATCCCCCTTTGTTGTCCAGACCTGTCAAAGATGGGCACTCCATTTTCATTAAACCAATTTAGGTGCCTGAACTCGGCGACACAATCCAACACAGTCCAGCGTTCCACAATAATAGTGAATTATCTGAAGAAGTTGTTGATTGTAGCCATTTACAGCTCAACTTATTATTATGGCCCTGCCTTTCTGTTACATTTAAGCCCAGAAATAAAAAGGAACATGAGATGTGGTGGTTATTAGAATTTCATTTATTTTCTTTTATTATGAGTATATGTTACTGATACATAATTATATTCATCTTCAGAAGCTTGTACAACTACACATCGTATCTTGATCATTTTTACAGCCCCTCCCA
Organism: Ctenomys sociabilis; assembly: GCA_004027165.1. Lineage (NCBI taxonomy): Eukaryota > Metazoa > Chordata > Mammalia > Rodentia > Ctenomyidae > Ctenomys > Ctenomys sociabilis. Next base: position 64,041 of record PVKA01009741.1, on the reverse strand, counting down.
ACCTACTTTCTGCCTCCTTCCCCAAATCCCATTCTCAGAGCTTAGACCCTAAATCACTATTTCCTATGATTGTTCTACTATTGTACTCTATATTTTGGGTTTATCTTATTAGAGAACTCATGTGATATTTTAATTTCTGTATTTATTTCACTTAGCAGTGTAGTCTCAAAATACATACATTTTCCTCCAGATGACTCAAATTTATTCTTTATCACCAACCAGTACTCCATTGTGTGTAAATACTACATTTTCTTTATCCGGGTATCTACTGATGAGCATATAAACTGCTTCCATAATTTACTATTGTGAATTGTGCTACTATAAATATAGGTGTGAATGTGTTTCTGTAATATGATGGTGTTTAACTTTTTGGGGAAGACACCCAGAGGACGTTTACCTGGGTCAAATGGAATTTATATCTGTAATTGTTTTAGGCATATCTATAGCTATTTTGGTTGTCATAGTCTACATTCCCACCAACAATGTAGAAGAGTTCCTTTTACTCCACAATGTTACCACTGTTTGTTGTTTTTTGAGTCCTTACTGATAGTCACTCTTACTGGACTAAAATGGAATCTTAGTGTTATTCTGATTTACATTTGTCTAATGGCCACAAGATACTAAATAGTTTTCATGTACTAATTGGCCATCTGTACTTCTTCTTTTAGAAATAGCTATTCATTTCAATTGCCCATTTTTAACTGAGTCTTTTATTTGGAGGGACTAATTTCTTTAAAGTTTTATATATTCCTCTGTCCAAGATCAGCTGGGAACTTTTTTTTTTTTTTTTTGCTAACCTGTGTATTGTTACTTTACTTGTTAGTTGTTTCCTTTGCTACACAGAATCTTTGTAATTTGATATAACCCAATTAGTTTATTTTTCATATTATTTCTTATGCAGATTAGGAATTTATTAAGAAAGTCCTCATGATTTTGTCCTCAAGAGTTTTACCTATTTTATACATCATATTCAGTGTTTCTGTTTTTATAGGTAAGTCTTTGATCCATTTTGATTAACTTTCAGTATTAGGTGAGAGATGTGGGTCTATGTTTACTCTTTTTCCATGCAGGGAACCATTTTCTCAACACAATTTATGTTTTGCATTTTGTTTTGTTTTGGTTTTTTGTATCAGGAATCAAACTTATAACCTCACACTTGCCAGGTATGCGCTGTGCTGCTGAACTAAATCTCTGGCCCCTCGGCACCATTTGTTAAGGACACTATTTTTCACCCACGTATGTTTTTGGCCCTTTTGTCAAAGATCATATAGTTTAAGGCCAATGGATTTATTTCTTCACCTGCAATTCTGTTTACTTGATCAACACATCTGTTTTTCTGCCAATATCATGCTGTTTTGGTTATGTAGCTTTGAATCTGGAATTATGTCTCCTGCTTTGCTCTTTTTAATCAGTGTTGCTTTTGTTCTTCTGTTTCTCTTTTGTTTCTATGTAAATTTTATGGGTGCCTTCTGACATTCAGTAAAGAATATTGTTAATATTTAGATTATAATTATATCACATCTATATATTTTTTTCATGATGGCCATTTTGAAAATACTGACTTGTGCCTATCCTGGAACAAAGAATGTTTTTCTATTTTCTGATGTCTTCTTTGTGCTCTTTCTTCAGGGCACTTTCTTGGTTATGTTAATTCTTAGATATTCAAACTTTCTGAAGCTTCAATGAATAGAAATATTTTCCTGATTTCTTTTTCAGTAGCTTCATTGCTGGTGTACAGGGACACTATCAGTATGTCTGTGTTGACTTTGTATCTGGCCACTTTGCTCAGTATGTTTACTAGTTCTAACAGTCTTCTGATAGACTATTTGATTCTTCTATATAAAGGAATGTGTAATCTGCAAATAAAGAAAGTTAGATTTTATCCTTTTCAATTCATAAGCCTTTCATTTCTTTCTCTTGCCTTATTGCTCTGGCTAAAGTTTGCAATATATTAAACTAAAGTGGTAGAGTAGACACCCTTGTCTTTTTCCTGATTTTTAAGATGGAATGCTTTCAGGTTTTTCCCTGTTTGGTATGATATTGGCAATGGGTATATCATAAATGGCTTTTATCAACTTAAGGTAAGATTTTTTTAACTTATTTTCTCTAGGTTTTCATTATGAATGGATGTTGGATGTTGTGAAAGGGTTTTCTTGCATCTACTGAGATGATCATGTGGTGATTTTTATACTAACTTCTGTCTATGTGGTGTATTACCTTTATTGATTTGCCTATTTTGAACCATCCTTGCATCGGTGGGATGAATCTGACTTAGTCATGATTTTTGGCCTTGTTTTTAAACATCTTGTGAGAATTTCTATGTCTATGCTCATTAAGAGAACTGGCTTATAGGTCTGGGGAGACAGCTTAGTAAAATAAGCACCTGCCTGGCCAGGACCTGAGTTCAATCCCTAGTACTGGACAGAAAGAGAGAGAGAGAGAGAGAGAGAGAGAGAGAGAGAGAGAGAGAGAGAGAGAGAGAACTGGCCTCTAGTTTGTTGTTGTTGTAGTTACTACTGAGTCCTTGTCAGATTTGGCTATTAAGGAAATGCTAAGAGGAACGTTGCCTAATGCTAAGATAATAAAAGGTACAGGAATATACCAAATGGAGAGGATTTCAAAATACTTGGAGCAAACAGTGATATTATTAAACAGATAAATAAATCCATAATCTTATTTAGAAATTTTAAGTCCACTCACTGAATAGAAACAAGTGAGCAAAAACTTAAGAAAGAGAATAATGTAACAAAGTTGTGCCTAATACATGCTAATTGCTATATAACCCAACAAATGTAAAATAGCACTACTTTCAAGTATAAAAAGAATCTTCACCAACATTATATTATATTATATATTATGAAATATCACAGCAGATTTTTAAAATTTGATATCTTTAGGGTACATTCTCCAAGCATAGCAAAAAATTAGAATCAACAATGAAAAAGATTTAAAAATCAAATATTTAGAAAACAAGCAACACAGTTCCATATAGCCATTAAGTTAATGAAGACATGGTACAGAAATTTTTAAATAATTATGAGCTTTATAAATAAGGATACATCAAAATTTGTGAGGTATATCTCAGTAAAGTTGGAATATTAAGGATGAAATAGGTTAAACCCTTGGGTTAAGAGAGTTTTCAAATTGTTCTAAAGGCCTGGCACTTGCCAGGCAGGCACTTATTCTACTGAGCTGTCTCCCCAGACCTATAAACCAGTTCTCTTAATAAGCATAGACATAAAATTCTCCACAAGATGTTTAAAAGAAAAAACAAGTGAAATATAAAATAAATAGAAGAAATAATAAAACACAAAACAATGAAATAGAAGATAGGTAAACTGAAAAGAAAAGGTAACATCAAAAACTACTTCTTGAAAGTATTAATAAAATTGAAAACCTCAAGAAATAAATTAAACAGGCAAATGAAGAAAGCACAAATTATTAAGTTTGAAATAATTGACCAGCTCATGCTATGGACACTGTAGAAAGGGCTCAACCCATTGTGGCTGGTGGCCCTAATTCAGCTAGCCCCTATTTTCAGTCAGCAAACTATGAATTATTTTTATAGTTCAGAATGCTTGAGGCAAAAACAGAAAAACAATATTTTGTGATACATGAAAATTTCATAAAGTGTAAATGTTAATTCACAAATAAAGATATTTTGAACATAGGCATGTTCATTCACTCACAAATCATTATGACTGCTTTCACATTATAATAGCACAGCTGAATGCTTGTAACAGAGACTGTATAGGTTCTAATGCCTGAAAGATTTACCATCTGGCATTTTACATAAAAAGTTGGCTAAGCCTTACTAAGAATATTTTAAGTAAGGAAATATTACTATAAAGTTCATGCTAATAAGTTTAACGCTGTACATTTAACAAACATATACTTAGAAAAATACAACTTATAATAGATTCACAGAAAATAAGATATATGAATATCTGATAGATATAAGTCATTTGAAACTTTCCTATAAACTCCCAATGGCTTCATGCATTAAAAGTTAAATTCCAGAAGGACTACAGATCTAAATGCTACAGGTACTATAATAAAGATAACATCAGAGGATGGTCTGAGGTTGGAAAAGAATTTTTAACCAGGACACAAAAGGGACTAATGATAAGGAATAACACTGATAAACTGGACTTTATTCACATTAAAAACATTTGTGCCTCACAAAATTCCATTAAGAGACAAAAGGCAAGCCCTAGATGAGAAAAGATACTTGCAACACTAGCAAAATGTTCGTATTTAAGATACAAAAAGAATGCCTACAAATCAATAGCAGGGAAAGGCAACATAATCTTTAAAACATAAGTAAAAGAATTAAATAGTCACTTCACAAAAGATAAAAGGCAATAAGCATATGAAAATTGTTCCCCACAATTATTTATGAAGGAATACAAATTAAAAACTATGGTGATAAACATCTGTTGTTTGCAGTTCAGCACCAATGCCTATCCTGGGAGTATCTAATTTTCATTATAATCAAATTTCCTTCATAAAACCACCTCTGCATCATTCTCAGCTGTGTAACTTGGGTGGGAATCAACTCAGCCTCAGTGCTAGGGATGGAATTTGATTGACCCAAGTTGATTAACATATCCCAATTCCCAAGGCTATAGGGTTTGATATGATCATGAAACTCAATGAGAGCTTGCAGCTTCAAGGAAAATCTCTACTCATTTCAAGTAGAGCAGAATAGATTTTTTTCCCTTTGATTCTCTATACAAGAGAAAGTGGTGTTGTATGATCTGAAACTATGGCAATCAAAAGAGGAGGCTTCCGATTTCAAAAGATTCAGAAGTAGTATGTGAAACATGCCAAGAAATTTCTCTTGGTATCACTCCTGAGAAGGAGGATCAAATCTCACCTGAAACCACTCCTACCCCAGGTCTATTCAGGTATATCAGGCAATAAACTCCCTTTTTTATCTAAGCTACTGTGACTTAGATTTTCTATGGCTGCAATATCTAGTCCTAACTGATGCTACTGTTGCCATATTTCAGTGGTTTGTAATTACTAGAAAACATATACATACAATATCTGAGCTTCAAAATACTGAGACAGTTCCAGCTACCTTCATTGTATGATGACTAAACTAAGATACAGAGATAATGAGTAGTCCAAGTATAGACAATGCAAATATAGGCTTGGCTCTTCTTCCAATAAACTTTGGACCAGAAGGTCTTGTCAAGCAGTGAATAGAAAATATATCAACATTTTAACTTCCCTAGGATGGAGGGACGATGGTAGCATCTTTTTTTTTTTTTTTATCCTGATGCATGAAGAAAAGAAAAAAAAATCTGGGTAGATATTTTAAGTCAACTATCTTTTTTCTTCCCTTTTACACTTTATAAAATAAAGTTAACAAAAGCCATGGAAAGAAAGAAACTGGCTGTCCTGTGTCTGTGGCTTGAGGACAGGCACAATTTATGCCACAATCCACTTAATATAAAGACCTAGCCACGGGCTCCTATTGGTGGCCTACTGGAAGGACAAGGAAGACAAAGAGGTCTTAAGCACTAGTAGAATGAAGCATTGTACAAGTCAGAACCAAAACGTATAGTCAGTATTGAAATAGTGAGAAATTGTTCCAAAGGAAAGGAGAATGGGTAGTGGGAAGAAAAATGATAAGGATGAAATGGAAATAAAACTTGTAAATAAGGAGGGGAACAGGGAGAGGAATGGGGGGAAGGAATCAAGATATGTCATGAACAGGTACAAATTCCCTATGATGACTATGGTCATTATGTATGCCTAAATGGTGCCAATAAATAATAACTTTCAATAAAGGAAGAATCTAGCATTGTCTCCTGTCATTTTTTCACCTCTACCCATAAGTCCTTTGCAGCTTGCTTTTCCTTCACAGTTCCACTTAAATGGCCCTCAGTTACTTCTCAACTGGAAATGTGATGATGGCCAAGCTGTTACAAAATTCCTTGTTACGAGAGTGCAGAATAAAGAAAGTTCAGCATTTTCGTAAAGATTTGGACAATGGTAAAGAAGGCAGGACCTCACAGGTTATTCAAAGCAAGAAGCCAAGCAGCATGAGTCTTCCTGCTGACAGTTTTCTCAAGTAAGATCAGCACTGTTAAGATTTTTATCTTAAAGTTATTATAATATTTTAACTGCAAAAAACTCCAAAATAATAATAATAATATGCATCATATCATCATTCAATGGTAAGTACTATGATATTCAGATGTTTATATATTCTCTAGATATGTGCATGTGTTCTCCTTGTTTTCTCAGGAAAAACATGGGTACAGCACAGCTTTGCAAGCTCTTTACATTACTTAGGCTCTTATCTTTTTCTTCTTTTGATATAGGGTTTCACTACATAGCTTGGACTCAGTGATCTGCCTGTCTCAGCCTCCCTACTGCTGGGATTACAGAAGTGCACCACCATCCCCGGATCTGAGGCTTCTGCAGCATGCAGTATCAGAAATCAAATTCAGGACCTTACACTTGCAAGGCAGGTGCTTATACAGCTCAGCCATCTCCCCAGCCTGGCCTCTTATCTTGAGCATTACAACTGTACCCTTGTTAGTCTATGACCAGTAAATAAATGTCTACAAGTGAAATTTTCCATCAGAAATATACACTTTTAAGTGTTTTGTGTGTTTTCTAATTCATTCTTCTGAAAAAAAAATTATACAAATTCAAATTTACAGATTCCGTCTTGAAGTCTTATCTAGTAGTTCACTAGCTACTTACCCACCTTCATACCTTTACCCATTCAGGTTTTACTGTAGATTGCCTTAATTTTTCATAGAGGCAGCAGGATAAGGGTGAAAGTTTACAACAATAAACCTTTATCCCTTTATTTATGAACTTGACTATCAGAACCCCACAGATTAGGGACTGTCTCTATATTTGATGCTCTGTTCCTTCACCAGAAAGGCAAAACTGAACACATATAAATAGAAAATATTGCCGGGCGTGGTAGCGCATGCCTGTAATCCCAGCACTCGGGAGGCTGAGGCAGGAGGATTGTTGTGAGTTCGAGACCAGCCTGAGCTACAAAGTGAGCTTAAGGCCAGCCTGAACTGCATAGTGAGACCCTGTCTCAAAAAAGACAAAAATAAATAAATAAATAAATAAAAAATAAATAAATAGAAAATATACACAACAGTTTCTCCAGTATTTATGAATGAATGGACAAATGATGAACATTTGCCCAGCTCAATTTCACTCCGGCATCATTATTGCAGGTATCTCACGGGAAGCCTGTCTGGTTCTGCCTGAGCCTTCCTTCTGAAGATGACCCTTTATACATGGAGGAAATAATCAAAGCAACCTATCAATAGACCAAGCAAATTCTGTCCTAGCAATTGGGAATGTGAGTTGAACAGACCAAAGTTCACAGGGATGGCCTGCGTTAATTTCAGAACTCTAGTGAGGTCCATTAGTTCTGCAGCTGAAATCCTCAAAGCTGCCATGTGCTTTTAGTCAGCAACTACCTTTATTGTTTGAAATCAATGAACCTGGGGTCTTACCCTTAACTTGGTCCTTTATTTTCAATTGTATAACTACAGGTGATGGCAAAGCTTAGAAAAAGAAAATAAATTCCTCCTCATAGATAGCAGGCTATGTAGATCTACCTTGGAAATAGGGACCAGCTGCTTGTGGCAGACTGCTGATATCAAGGTTCCAGATGTCTTGTTACCAGAAATTCCATGAAAACGTGGGCATAAAATTGCATAAATTTCAGACATCTCAGAGAACTGGCTTTCATTGTTCTTTCCCCATATGTTACAAAAGAACAGTCTGTGTAGCTCTGGATGTGTGGTAAGCTGTGGCAGTGGCTAAGCGAATTTTCCTGTCAAAAAGCCTGGAGAAAGTTAAACTATTTCTTTGTAACACTGCAGGTAGAGCTTATACCTTCTGGAAACTAATTATGAGATCTAGATGTCCTTGAATAAACCTGCCCAAAGTAAAAAGTCTTAGGCTATGCTTTTTAATGTTCTGTTATTTTTTCACATGGCCTCAGGTTTATGAAGAATCCAACTGCAACTACTGGAAATTAGGGAGGGAAATCATTTAGTCTAAAAAGAAAGAAACTATCTCATATGTCAAATCTATCTTCTGCAGCTTCTTCCTTCAAAACATTTCTTGGATCTATCCCTCCTCTCCTTTTCCATCAGCACCTCCCAAGTCCAGACTGTATTACTTGCTCCCCTAATTAAGGTCCCAATTTCTTCTCTTCAACCTATTCCTTCTCCAATCCATTATTCACATACGTGCCAGATTTGTCTTTTTTAAAATGTGGATTTTCAGGTCTATTTCCTGTCCAAAAATCTACAACAGGAAGACTGTGGAATACCCAGAGAAATGCCTGAGCAAAGAAACCAAAGGCAAGGTTACTTCACCAGGCCTCAGCTATCAGAACTCTAGTCTCGCGTGGCTTGATGAGGAGGAGATTCAGAGCAATGCATCATTAGGAAATATCCCCATGGCACACATTCATGGGCTTCCTTTCACAGGCCTATGTGGCACCTGCCCTCTGCCTGGACTATGTTGCAATGCCATGGCACCACTGCAGCATAGGTGGAACAGCTCCTGACAGTACATGAGTAATTTAACACCTCATGGCTTCTGTGTATTCACCTATAAGGGGGCGGGTGTAGGGTGGGGTGGAGACCATGAATACCATGAAGGTTGTTATAAATAAATAGAATGCAATTTGCAAAGTGGCCGACCTTCAGAAAACACTCAGACAATATTATTTTACTTTTGCTTATTAAACTTAAGATTTTACAAAACATTTCATCAGCTCTTCTTCCACCTAGTCCAGCGAGGCCTTTTGTAAGTGGGCTCCATCCTTCATGTGTGACCACATGTCTCCCCTGAAGGAGTTCTCTGTCCCTGCTAGATTCCAGCCATTCCCTGTTTGCCCTTTCTTTCTCTTCTCCCTCCTTATTACCTCTTCCTCTGCTCTCCCTTGACCAAAATGGTGATGAAATTGCCTACTGCTGCATTATTCATATGTTAAGGGTAAGACTTCAAGTTTGTTGAGTTCACTTCCTCCACCCTCCAAGCCCTGTGTTGGCTCTGGCCCATGCTGCAAACCTGTTAACACCCAGCACAAGTACTTCTCTCTCCAGCCTACAGTGTCCTAGTGACTTCACTGTTATCTAGAATATGCAATGGATACAAACTCGGATGTCTAGGAATGGATCCTTTCTCATTTTTCTGTAATTGAATGTGATTTCTAGTCCATCTCCTTACCCTAATTAGAGAGAGTAATACAATCTTAATCATATTTGCTCTCTCTTATTCAGATCAGAGTTTTCTCAGTCAGTTCCAGATGTCTGATTTCATCTTTTTCCAAGCACTGCATCCCAACCCCAGTGAAGTTTAGAGAATCCTTAGGTTGGGTAAGGACTGACATTGTCACTGTGCACTCTGTCTGTCCCTACTAAGATGAGCATCTCCTTGCCATAGAGTCACTGTCTCAGTCACTTTCTCATAACTGAAACATGAGACACAATAGCAGAAAACTCCGACTTCAGGGTGAACTTTACTGTGGCCCATAGTAACAGCCCAAGGTCAGGCAGCTCTGAGGCAAAAGCAGCTCAATGGAAGGGTCTGGCAGAAGAAAGCTTCTCCTGTCATGGAGTCCAAGAAGCAGAGAGAAGGGAGGGCCTAAGGATGTAGATACACAGTTCCTGGTCATGCTCCCACAAGCCAACTCTCCTCATCGGGCCACATTGGACTATACTCTTAAAAAAGTCTCACCTCTAAACATATGAGGCTTTGGGGGTACCTCTCAGATATAAATCACAACATCCACCATGAGCAATTTTCTTCACTTCCACTGTCTTTGGGAGCTGAGTTCTTACACAAGCACTGGCTTTACCCAGCACCAACTTCCGGATCTTGTCTTCATGCCTGATCAGGCCTTCTAGCTGATATTCAGCCTCTCTGAGATGGTTAAAAAAAAAAAATGAATGAGGCATTCACACACTTTATCTAGAGGTCTCTACAGCCATTGCTTCACTAAAGCCCTAAGACTGGTGACCCCCCCCCAGACCTAAAACTGGAAAACACGGCTTAGCTGCCTTCTTTCCTCAGATCCTCTCAAGTTTGTGGAATGTTGGGGGCTCAGAAAACAATACCCTCAAATACACTGTTGTGGACTACAAACTGAGAGCACCTAGGAGGAGAAAATATACAAAATGGACTTTTCTGAAGTCTCCTATCTAAAGGCCTAGATCTCCAGAAGGCACTAACTGGTTAGCACTCCCTTTCCCACAAACCTCAGCAAGCAGAGGAGACTGACAGTGTGGCAGGAATGAAGACTGAAGATGACACCTTGCGTGAGACCCATGGGACTTCATCACAGGCCACAGCATGTTCTTTGTACCAGTTCATCTCCCCTAAAAAAATGATTTGCTTTTCCTCTGAAACACTTACATCCTCCACTTCTCTCTGCCCTGTGCAAAAGATACGTTTCTAAATATCATTGAGTTACTAGGTATTCACTTTTCATTCTTGAGAGGCTCCCATACGTGTTATGCATTTGTATGACTTTTCTTGTTTTACTGTCAGTTTATTTCAGCAGATTTAATTATCAGATCTTCAAAGGATAAGAGACAAAAGAGATGTCTTTTGTCCCTATAGGTAATTCTACTGCCTTTACCAAAGCAAGGCTCCCTGCAGGTATGTCACAACTTCTTAGATAACCACACCAATTTCTAACCCAATTGCTCTTCTTAGCAATTCTCTTCTCTTCTCTCAGAAAAAAAAACTTATCCCTTCTCATGTGGAAAAAACTGGCTCTGATAGATTCTTATTGTTCCAATTCAGACTTCTGGGTCCAAGTTCTTGAGGGTCAATTTTGAGACTGAAAGAATTTTTGCTTTGACTTCCTGGCTCTACCATGACTTTTCAAACTCTGATCTGGAATCACAAAGCTGAATAGTGACCCATCCTTTCCCTGAGGCCATAAGCACAAGGCTAACTGAAATGAATGGGTGGATTACAATGTACAAGGAGATATTGGAAACAAAAAATTAAAATTAAAATAAATAAATAAAGTCTAGAAACACAAAAGAAAAGAAATACCATGAACAAAATTAATAGTATCTGAGGGCAAGCATCACTCCTACCACACTGGTCCAGATCCTTTTCCCCATTTTCCCTTTTATGTTATATTACACAGCAAAAAGAATTTTGGTATGTAATTAAGGCTACTAATTAGTTGCCTTTGAGCTAATCAGAAGAGAGAGCACAAACCCTTATCAGATAAACCCTTAAAAAGTAGACTTTTCCCTGGCTGTTGCAGAAAACAAAGTAAAAAACTGGAAGCATGAAGAAGGCTTGACGGGCCCTCACTGGCTTCAAGGTTGTGGCCACATGAAAAGAACAATTCAGAATCCTCAAAGAGATAGAAGAGAATTAGAGCCAATAGCCAACAAGATAATAAGGAACTTGACTGGGTATGCTCGTTGGAATTAATTCTGCCAATAAATAGTGAACTTTGAAAGAGAATTCCAACCCTGCTTGTTATGGTTTGTGTCTAGTTGTCCCCACAAAGCCTCATGTAAGTTATGGAGCAGATGTAGCTGGAGGAGGGAGTGGCTTAAGGGGCGGGGCCAGAGAGGCACGCACTGTTAAACTGGCTAGCCTGTGCTTTCTCAGAGACGAGGAGAGGTCATCCTGGACAGGGCAGTGCCCCAGCCTCTCCCCAAGTGACTTGAAACTTCCTGTAACTGTGAGCTAAATAATCCTTTCCTTCCTTCATTTTGAGTGTTGTGCCCCAGCAAGGAGAGAAGAGTAACTAACACACTGGTGAAACGCCCTCTGGCTGACACCTTGATTTCAATTCAGAGAGACTAAGAATGGAGAATACATTAATGCTGTGCCCAAAGTTCAGGCTTATAAAACTGTGACATGATAAATTTGTGTTGTTTATGCCACTAAATTTGCAGTAATTTGTCAATTGGGAATACAAAATTAATATTGTAATAATCCTGTCGCAGCTTGTGATAATTTTCTTACCCAAACTATCATTATTGTCTTTTATTTTTTGTATCTTCCAAAGACTCAGGAGAACAGATTATATCTGGCTCATACTTAACATTAAAGAAGCATTATTTGAGCCAAATGAATTAAGTAGCTTAAATAAACTTATACATCTGACATTTATAACAGTGGCTTGCACATATGTGTAGCTATTGTTTTCACTGTCTAAAGTACTAAAACAGTGGCCAAGACACAGTTCAAGCACAAGTGGGTGACTGAGCATCACATTCACCCAAAAAGAATGTCCATTGCCTTCATAGTCAGCACTATAGCGGCATTAAATTTTGAAGGCAAGAAAAATGGAGAAGGAAATGAGGAACATAAAAACAAAATAGAGCTAAGAATGTGAAAAGCCTGAGCAAACCAGAAAGAGGCCAATTTGGCTACAAGGCTAGATTCTCATAAATGACAAATGCAAGTTGAGTTAGAAAGGTGTTGATCACACACACCATGGGAGATGCCCAGTGGCACGCCCTAAACACCATGTGTTATTCATTTAATCTGCAGGAAGGTGGCATGGGAAAAACTGTTGAAGATACACAGATTAGAAAGAGACAGAGATAGAAATAGAGACACAAGCAAAACTTTTATAAAGAAAATCCTGATCACATAGCTTATATTATAAAGAATGAAAACTGGGATTATATCAATTAAAAAGCTTTTTCATAGCAAAAAAAGGTGGTCAACAAAGCAAAGAGACACATAAAGGGAAAAAAATTTTACCATCTATTCCTCAGATAAAGAACTAAGAATATATAAAGAACTCTGAAATAATCAACCTCCCCAAATTCAAAGATTCAATTCAAAAATGAGCATCTGAAATGAACAGACACTTCTCAGATGAAGAAGTACAAATGGTAAATAAATATATTTTAAAATGTTGAACATTACTGGTCATTTGAGAGATGTGAATGAAAACACCACTGAGATTTCATCTCACTCCAGAAAGAAAGGCTATGATTGAGAAATCAATCAACAACAAATGCTGGTAAGGCTCTGGGAAAAAACAAACATTTCTCCACTGTTGTTCCCAATATAAATTTGTGAAACTTCTATGGAAATCTGTATTGAGTCTCCTCAAAAACCTAAAATTATAGGTCCCACTTAACTCAGCTATTCCCCTTCTTGGTATCTTCCTGAAAGAATTAAAAGCATCATATCACAGCAATATGTGGGCACCCATGTTTATAGCAGCATAATTTGTCATAGCTAAATCTTGGCAATAGTTCAAATGCCCATTAATGGGCAAATAAAAATAAACTTGAGACATTTTTAGGTAAATGGATGTACCTTGAAAACATAATTTTAAGTGAAATAAATCAGACACATATGTAAATATTGCATTCTTCTTCTTATGTGAGAAGACCAAAGGATAAATAAGAGGATAATCTCCATATTGGAAAATATATGGGAAGTAGGACGAAAAATCTTCATTTGGGAAGGGGAACCATGAAAGGAGCATTGGAAAGGGAAGGAATAGAATAGACATTAAAAATAATAGAAGGAAAATAATAGAAACAAAGTTTTATAAATGGAGATGGGAAGAATTGAAAGGAGGGGAACAGAATGGGAAAAAATAGCAAGATATATGCAGGTACAAATTCCCTGGATGAATGCAATTACTTGACATATATCAAAATGTACCAATAAATTATTTCTTAAAAAAGACCATGATTTTGCACAAAGGACTGACATAATGAATACAACTTTTGAAGGAAGATTTGAGAAAACAATCTTCAGGATGGATTGAAGAAGGCAGATTTTTGAGGAAAGGACACAGATTAAGAGGCCTCTACAGTGGTTGGAAATATTACAGCCCACACTATTATGGGGACCAGAGATAGTGAAAATGCAAAAGCAGAGACTGCTGAAAAAAGGAATTACTAAAGAAGAAACAATTGTCCCATCTTGCCAAGAAAACACTAGTCAAAACTTGCAGCACCTCTACAAACATTTATGAACAATTCCTCTGAAGCAGTCCTCTCCTTTTAGTAGGAGACTGGCTTTGGTCTTTGCTTGATATAACTGTGAAGCCTCCAAAAATATAAATTAATATGTTCATGAGGGGGTATACATGCTTGACTGCCCCATCAGGCAGCTTGTGCCACTTGATGGGGTGGTGCATGCTGCCCAGTGGGGCCATCATGTATGCAGCACCAGTGGTTCAAGCTAGCAAGAACGTATTAAAGTCCCAGAATGTACTCCTCCAACATTACGTCCTCCTCCAAAGGCGTACATTCATAATGATAGACATGCCATTTTTCTAGTTTTTAGACTTTTTTGAAATAAACTCTGCTAAATCGAACTTCCCTGGAAACTGTGACCTTTCAATAAGAGAAAAGAGCTAACTCGCATGAGGGCTGATGATACTGACTACACGAGGCTGAGCCTCCAGGAAATGACTAATGCCACCGTCTGCAGGCCTGTGCCAGAAACCCCTGGACAAAAGAATCTTCCCAGAACTTGGCTGCCTATTCCCAGAAATACTAATTCTCCTAATCAAGAAAGATTCTGAGAACAGTACAGTCCACCCTCCAGCACAGACAGACAGGCTATCCACAGAGGCACACGGGGCTGTCTTCTACATACCCTGAAGCCCTGTAAGAAAAGCACACGTGCAGGCCCGAGCTCCTGAATTCCGATTCCATTTGGGGTTTTTGCCCTGTGATCACTGAAACTACCTTCGTAGGTACTACATTTGGAAAATGGAAGCCAGCTTCACTCCTTTTACATCCTTGTCTCCTACCTTAGGGATTCAATTCCTTTTCACACCTCATTCTCCTGTGACTGGTGTTTTCTTCACTTCAGTTGAAACCCGACACTCTACTCCTCCAGCTTCCCTCCATCTGACCCCCTTCTGCATCCCACGATATCTTCAGCCCTGTGCACACACTCTTTCCCATCATCTCGCAGTGGAAGCCTTGTTCACAGGAGTACAGCTACATCTTTGGTCTTTCACAAGTCAGCTATCAACACACTCTCCTCAGATGTTTTCCTCTACTGCCCTCCTAGATACCAACAAGTTCTCATTTCTCTGGCAGTTGAACTTGGACTTCATGAAGACATGTTGCACCACTGGACTTCTACTTTTTCCCAAATTCTCAGCTTTGCTTCCTTTCTGGCCCAGCCTACTACATTCATCATTTAAACTACTCTTTGGCTAACACTTGAGATGTTCTGGTGACTTCTCATGTCCTACTCTAAGTGTCCACTGTACTCATCCTATTCTGGCTCATACACATGTTGGCCTTTACTGCTGTAAGAGGATTATCGCTCCAACCATGGAAAGATGCTCAGGGCTACAGAGCAATATTTTATATTCCATTCTCTGCTTCCACTTTCTGTCCTCACAAAATATGTATTCATGTGCAAAGTTACATGTTTTACAAGTCTGTTTCTTAATAAACCTTTACATTTCTATGAGTAGAAATTTATTTTAGCCTTGCATCCTCAGTCTCCCACAGTTTGGTTCATAGCCATCACATAAAACATTTGGACTGGCTAAGACTTTCTTTTTTCTCTTTTGGTTAATTTATTGGTACATTTTAGATATTCATAATGTTCACATTCATCATAGGGAATTTGTGCTTGCACCTGTATCTTGATTCTCTTTTTTTCAATAATCTCTTCTCCCCAGCTCCTTATTTAGAAAAGTAAATCTTCCTTATTTACAAGAACTTTGTTCCAATTTTTCTTCTATTCTCTTTTCTTTTCCATTCTTTCTTTTCCTCCTCCCTTCACTCTGTTCCCTTTCCCATTTAACATTTTCCTCCAATTACCAACATCTAGTATAATTTTGGTCCTTCTTTACACTTCTGGTTTCTCACACCAGAGAAGCAATGCCACATTTAAACATGCATGTTCAATTTATTTCACTTAAGAGCATGTTCTAAAGGTGCATCCATTTGCCTATAAATGTCTCAAGTTTATCCTTCTTTATAGCAGAGTAGTACTTTATTATACAAAAATAACACATCTCTATCCATTCATCTACTAATGAACATTCAAGTTGTTTCCAAGATTTAGCTATTACAAATTTTGCTGCTATAAATGTAGGTACATATGTATTTTTGTAGTATGATGCTTTTAATTAATTTGGAAAGATATTAAGAAGAGGAATAGCTCAATCAAATGGAACCTCTAATTTTAATTTTTTTAAGGAATCTATACATTAATTTCCAATGGTTTCTCCAGTCTGAATTTACAACAACAATGGAAAAGTGTTTGTTTTCCCCACAGCACTGCCAGCATTTGTTATTGGTTGATTTCTTGATAAGAGCCATTCTCTCTCAAATAAGACAGAATCTCAGTATTGTTTTAATTTGAACTTCTTGAATGATCAGTGAGTTTTTAAAAAATCTTTTATATATTTGTTTGGTACAGGGTCTCACTACACAGCTCAGTGATTCTCCTGTCTCAGCCCCTCAGTGCTGGGATTACAAGCGTGCGCCACCATGGCCAGTTTCAGTGGCCAGCACAGCATGCCTGGGGTTCCAGGGCCAGCATGGCATACAGTAGTGAGGATCAAACCTGGGTTCTTGTTCTTTCTTTACAGGCACTTAGACCACTGAACTATCTCCCAGCCTTGAGTAGTGATTTTGAATATTTTCATACATATATTTGCCATTTGTTCTTCATCATAGAAGTGTATTGATTTTAGATGCCCATTTTTTGACTGTATCTTTAAACTTGGAAGGTCTGGGTCTTTAGTTCTTTATGTGTTCTGGAATAGCTGAAAAAGCATTTTTCATTCCTAGAATCAAGCATCATCCTTATACCAAAACCAGAGTAGGAGCCAACCAAAAAACTACAAGCCCATCTCCCTGAGGAACATAGACACAAAAATTCTCAATAAGATTCTGGAAAACAGAATGCAAAAATCATCAAAAAGATTATACACTATGACCAAGTAGGATTCATCCCAGGGATTCAGGGATGGGTCAATATATGAAAATCAATAACTGTAATAAGCCACATCAACAGAACCAAGGACAAAATGATCATCTCAATAAATGAAGAAAAAGCATTTGACAAAGCCCAATATCCATTCACGATAAAAAAAAAAAAATCTTATATCATCGACTCTGTATGGTTATGGTGTTTTGAAACTGTCTGATTGACATTTGTATTTCAATAAAATAAAATAAATGGAAAAAAAATAAATAAATAAATAATATTAAAAAAAAAAGAAAGAAAGAAAATTGAAATAGATGCTGTCTTATCTCAGTCTGATAAAAGCCGTCTATGACAAATCAGTATCCAATGCTGGGCTAAAGAGATAGCTCAGGGGCACAAAGGCCTGCCTGGCAAGCACAAGGCCCCAAGTTTGAGCCCCAGTACTGGTAAGGGCTGGCCAGAGAGCAGGTGCAACAACAGTGTGCCATGCCAGCCCTGCCCCTGTGACATGTTGAGACAGAAATTGAGAGTGGGCTGGTGGCATGCTCCTACAATCTCAGCGCTTGGAAGGCTGAAAACAAGAGAATCACTATGAGTCTGATCTGTGTAGTAAGACCCTGTAGACTCTGTACTAAATACAGAAGAAAAAAAAAAACTCCATCAAAAGATTTCTAGATCTAATAACCAAATTCAATAATGTAGCTGTATACAAAGTCAACACTTGAAAGCCAATACCATTGCTACACATAAATAATAAGCTCACTGACAGGAAAATTCAGGAAATCATGCTTTTCACAATAGTGTTGAAAATAATGAAATACTTAGGAATCAATCTGATGAAGGACATAAAATATCTTTCCATTGAAAACTATAGTATGTAGAGAAAAGAGATCAAAGAGGATATCAGAAAATTCAGATATCCTTGTTCTTGGGTAGGAAGAGACAACATAGTGACAATTGCTATACTTTCAAAATTACTATTTTGATGCAATCTCAATCAAAATACCAATAGTGTACCTCGCAGAATTAAAGAAAACAATCCTAAAATTCATTTGGAACCGGAAGAGACCTAGAATATCAAAAGCAATTCTTGGCAACAAGGGCAAGGTGAGAGTCATCACAATCCCTGATCTGAAACTATACTACGAGACTAACATGTTGAGAAAAGCATGGTACTGGCTAACAAAAGCAGACTGAGTATCAGTGAGACAGATTATAAGATGCAGACACAACTCCTGCTCAGTTACCTTATTTTTGACAAAAGATCTACACATATTCACTAAATGAAAGATAACCTCTTTAATAAATACTGCTGGAAAAACTGGCCTTTCACATGCTAAACATTTAACCTAGACCCATATCTCTTACCATACCCTAAACCAGTGTATAACATGGATGGAAGACCTGAATATTAAAACAGAAACCCTAAGTCAACTGTAAGACAAAATAGGAAGAACTCTTGAAGATATAGGTTATGAAAAGACTTTATGAGAAAAACCCTGATTATACTGGAAATAATACAAAGATCAACAAATAGGATCCGTCCTACGAAAGTGCTTTTGCACAGAAAAAGAAACTAGCAACAGAGTGAGCAGACAATCACAGAAGGAAAAGTTTTTGCCAGTTGTTCCTCACTTAATATTCAACTCTGAGGCTTAGCAATGATGAACTATTGTCTTAGGTGCTTCCTTTGCCTGACCTGAAATTATTTCTTCATATCTTGAATTCTACATTCATAAAAGGTCCTCCTTAGTGGAAAAAATGCCATGACAAACACTCAGAAAGTTCACAGACATTTCTGCCAGCTGGAGCTCTGATCAGCAAGATGATTGTGAGGATTAAATGTGATATGCATGAGAGCAGAATTATACTACTCCTTAGAACATTTGTGCTATTTTCAACTCCAACATATGCCCCACAAATTCCAAGGGTATCAAAACCAAACAATCTGGAGATAACTCTTTCCCTATATGTTTCTGTAAGATAAAAGCATTAAAATTTTGCCCACTAAATCAGAGAACATATATTAAATTGTATCCTGAAAAATACACTATATAATGTTTAAAACTTTGGCTAAACCAAAAATGTAAAAATCTACAAAGCCACTGTTCTAGCTTGTGTCTAGATATTCACCTCCAATGGTTTGTGACTGGATGTCCCCTCACAGCAGTCATAGGCAGGTCTTTCAAAAAACGAATGAATCTAGAGATTCATGGTGCAGTGTCAGCTTAAGGGTACTAGAATTAAAGGTGGGAGATTACTGCTTGCCCACTGATTGCTTTGGCAGTACACTAATCCCAGTATCCTAGATAAAATATGAAGGACAGAAAGAGGCTTGTGTGCTCCCTTTCTTGCTTGCATTACTACATTCTGCCTGCCATGAACTGTTTCTCCTCTGCAATGCTTGAATTCCATGCCACCTTGACTTAGAGCCAGCTGGTTATGTACAAAAATCTCTACAAACTTGAACTATGTAAACCTTTCCTGACTTAAATTCTAGGAGTCAGTTATTTTGTCTTAGGAAGAAGAAAAGTAACTCAGTCACCCATTATTTCCTATTTCATTCTCTGACTGATATGATAACTTGTGAAACAAGCAACCAACCCAACAAAATGGGACCTTGAATCAAAGGACCTGGATTTGAGTTCTAATCAGTACTCTGATGAACCCTCTTCCTCTCTCTCTGAACTTGAACTTTCCCTCTGCCTGGGGGTTGGTCAGAACAGTGAGGAAACTACACAATTAGACTGGTTGTAGTGCTACAGCAGTACTCTGGCAGCCCATGAAGTGGTGGGCGCTAGCCACTTTGCTGGTACGTCGTGAGGTGCTCCTGGTAATCCTGGGGGGAATAAAGGAAGAGTAATAAGGGTTCTTGAGAGGGCTCAAGGCAGTGACTATTTACTAAAAGCTTTCAAGTAGTTTAAATTTTAATTAAAATTTCAGCTTCATACTGTGTATTGCTGAACATCAGTCCTAGTTTTTGTTTTTTGTTTTTTTCGGGTGGGGGAGGGAGAGGAGGGTTTTTTTTTTTCTTCTCTCATTTTCTTTTATTATCTTTTAAAAAAATTTAAAGAGAGTATAATAAAAATTGATATAACGTTAGAAATAGTACACATGTAGGGGTTGGTCAAATAGTTCAGCAGACTAAAATGCCTGCTTAGGCAGACTCAGAGGCCAGGAGTTTGACCCCTGGTGTGTCCTTCCAGCCCCGTCCCTGAGGTACACTGAGAAGGAGATTGAGACTGGGTGTGGTGCCGTGCATCTGCAATTCCAGCTCTTGGGAGGCTGAACACAGGCAGATCACTATGATTCCAATCTACATAGTGAGATCTTGTAGACCCTGTAATAAATAAAAATATAGTACACATTTAGAAGACCAAGATGACAGGTATTGTAAGCATGGTTTTGGTAGTACACATAGCTGTCCTCAGTGTAGTTGTTTAGTTCACATATACCCTATTTTAATACTACCTTTCCTAGTAACCCTAAGTAAATAAATGGTGCTGGAAAAACTAGTTTCCCACTTGCTAAAAACTAAAAGTAGATGTAGGTCTATCACCATGCACTAAACTGAAGTCAAAATGGATTAAAAATCTAAATGTTAAAATTGAAGCACTAGGAGCCATGGAGATGGCTCAGTGGAGTAAGTGCTTCCCTGGCAAGTGCAAAGGCCTGAATTCAATCCCTGGTTCTGCCAAAATAATAAAGAAATAAAGAAATAAAGAAAGAAACACTAAATCTACTAGAAGAAAAAGTAGATGAAAATCTTGAAAACATAGAGGTAGCCAGAGAGTTCATGAAGAAAACCTATAATGCACATAAAATACTTCTAAGAATCAACAATTGGATCCCATCTTATTGAGAAGTTTCAGCATGTCAAAATCACCAACAAAGTGAAAAGACAACCCACAAACTGGGAAAAAAAATCTTAACCAATAACCTTTATCTGAGCGACTAATGGTCACTCAGACAAAGGACTTCAATTCAGAATATATGAAGAACTAAAAATGATCAGGCTCCCAAAATTCAAAGACCCAGTCCAAAAAAGGGTATCAGAGATGAATACGCACTTCTCAGAGGAAGAAGAACAAATGACAAATGAATACATGAAAGCATGTTCCATAGTAGTAGTCCTTTGAGAAATACAAATTAAAACCATGCTGAAAAACCATCTTACCCCAGGAAAAAAAAAAATGGCTATCATAAAGAAATCAACTAATAACAAATGTTGGAGAGGCTGTGGGGAAAAAGGAACTCTTCTCCGATGTTGGTGAGAATGTAGGTTGATAAAACCACTATGGAAATCAGTGTGGAAACTCCTCAAAAACCTAGAACTGGAGTTCCTATACAGGTATTCCCCATCTGGGTATTTTTCCAAAAGAACTGAAAACATTATACCACAGTAATATATGTGTACCCATGTTTATGGAAACACAAGTTGTCATGGCTAAAGCTTGGAAACAGTCCAAATGCTTATCACCTGAGGAATCTATAAAAAAGATATGGTGTTTTTATTCATCAAACAATATCCTCCAGGCCATGTACCTGAGGTTCAATGCTCTTGATCCACTGATATCACTTAGTGGACAGTGTCTATGAGCCATTTGTTAATGTATTTGGACAACCTATTTCTTCTCCTGGTCTCTACAAATTCACAAAAATCTCAAGAGCCACTTGAGGCCAGGGAGATAGCTCAGCAGTCTAAGCACCTGCCTGGAAAGCACAAGGACCTGGGTTTGATCCCCTGCACTGCATGCCATGCCAGTCCCTCACAAAAGCTGCACTGAAACTGGGTGTGGTGGAGCATGGCCATAATCCAAGTTCCAGGGAGGCTGAGACAACAGGCTCACTGGGAGTCTGAACTGTTTAGTGAGACATTGTACTAAATAAATAAATAAAAGATTTTTTAAAAAGAGCTACTTTAGACTACCAACAGAAAAACTGATTGAGTGATCATTTAATTAGTATTTCTATCAACAGAGTCAGACAAATCTTCCTTCTGTCCACCAAGCGTACTGTATGTTTTAATGTCTTTCACGAAGTCTGCTAGTTTCATTAAGGTGTCTTAATTCCATGACATCAAAGAGTTGTTGAGGAGTTCTTAGATGCAAGAAAAGGACTTATCAAAAAGGACTTACAGCTATTTAACAGAATTTGGTACTCAGAAAGTCATCACATGTCTGATACGTGCCATGTGCTATTAAATGTTAGATGAATTCAGTCATCAGGAAGATATTGGAAAACAGAATGCCACCAGTCATTATAAAGATCATATATTGTGAACAAGTAAGCTACATTCCAGGGATGCAAGGATGGTTCAATATATGCAAACAAACAAGTGTAACACATCACACACAGAGAAACATGTACCAACATCCATGATCATGTCAATAGGCACAGAAAAATCCTTGGACAAAATCCAACACTCATTCAGTAGGAAAACACTGAAAATGGGTGTAAAAGAACCTTCATGCAACTTGATAAAGTCCATTTATGACAAACCTACTGCTAGTATCACATTAAATGAGGAAAAACTGAAAATTTCCTCTCTAAGATCAGGAACAACAAAAGGATATTCTCTATCACCAACATTGTTCAACAGCAATCAAAATATTAGCAAGAGCAATTAGGTCAGATAAAGAAATGAAAGTAATATTTATAAGAAAAGAAAAATTGAATTATTATTTGCAGATGACACGATCCTCTACACAGAAGACCCAAAAAATCTACCAAAAATATTCAGCATTAATAACCAAATTCAATCCAACAGAATATGAAATCAATAATGTTCTTGTGCATCAATAATAAACACACTGAAAAAGAAATTAGTTCAAGATGGTACCCAAACAATTAAATACTTAGGAATTTACCTAAGGAAGTATAAGAACTCTACAACAAAAACCACAACACCTAGAAATAAAGGAGACTAAATATCAGAAAAAAAGGAGACTAAATATCAGAAAAATGGAATGATACCCATTGTTCCAGGATAGATAGAATCAACACAAACAAAATAACTGTACTTTCAAAACTGAATAAGAATTTAATGAAAATACCAGTACATTCTTCACTGAACTTCAGAAAACGATCCTAAAATTCATATAGACACAGACAAGACCCATATTAGCAAAATCAATATTCAGTAGGAAAAAACAGGTGGAAGGTATTACAATCTTGGACTTGAAATTATATTCCAAAGGTACAATAACAAAAAGAGCATGGTGCTGACACAAAATTAACATGTGAATCAAAGAAACAGAATATAGGAGGCAGAAACAACCAAAAGCATGCATAGCTATTTGATCTAAAAAGGAGCCAAAATGTACACTGGAGGAACAATAGCCTCTTTAATAGATGATCTTCTGAAAACTGACTCTCTCTCTCTCTCTCTCTCTCTCTCTCTCTCTCTCTCTATATATATATATATATATATATATATATATATATATATATATATATGAATTTGACCTATATGTCTCACCATGTACTAAACTAAAATCAAATGTATCAAAGAGCTAAATGTTAAAATAGAAACATAGAAACAGCCTACTGAGGATAAAATAGACAAAACTCTTGAAAGTCAAGAGCTTTCTGACCAAAAGCCTGTGTGCACAGGATAGTAAACCAGAATCAACAAAGACCATATCAAATCTAAAAGATTCTGCACAGCAAAACAAATAATAGGGTGAAGAATCTACATTATCCTTTTGTAAAAATCCAGGTATTCCTCAAACATATAACTTAAATCTAGATTATGTAAAGAACTCAAAAAGCTTAGAGACCCCCCATCCAAAAAGAAAAGACCTACATAAAAAAATGAACCAGTGGAGCTAGGGAGATGGCTCAGTGGAATAAGTGCTTCCCTGGCAAGCACATGGGCCTGAGTTCAATCCCCGGTTCCACCAAAAAAAAAAAAAAAAAAAAAAAAAAAAAAAAAAAAAAAAAAAAAAAAAAAAAAAAAAAAAAAAAAAAAAAAAAAAAAAAAAAAAAAAAAAAAAAAAAAAAAAAAAAAAAAAAAAATGAACCAGTGAAACAGACACAGAAAAAAGTGCAAATGGCCAATAAATACATGAAGAAATGTACAGAAGCCCTGGCCAGTGGATAAATGCAAGTTAAAACAACACTGAGATTCTATCTTACCACAGAAAGAATAGCCATCATCAAGAAATCAAATAATAATTAATACCAATGAGAGTGGAGGCAAAAGGGAAAACTTCTGCATTGTTGGTAGAATGGAAATTAGCACCACCTCTGTAGGCTCAGCATAAAGATTCTAAAACTAGGAATTTCATTCTCCTTCTAGGTTTCATCCCAAAAGAATTAAAGATGTCATATTATAGAGATACATGCAGACTCATGTTTCTAGCAGGATAATTTAAAAGTAGCTAAATCTTGAAAGCAGTATGTACATAGGAGATGAATAAAGAAAGTGTATTTACACACAATGAAGTACAATTGTGACAAAAGCAAGTCACTTGTAGAAAAATGAATGCATCTTAAGAACTTAATACAATACTAAGGGAAATAAATCACATACATGAGCTTAAATATCACATGGTTTTTCTTACATAAAAAAATCAAATTTCAAACAAAGCGCAAAAGAATAGGAATGTAAGCATTGTTTGCTACAAACATGTACTAATAAAATTAATTCACTTTGGGCTGGTGACATAGCTCAGTCATCTAAAGCACCTGCTTAGGAAAGCTTAGGCAGTAGCAGAGGACCATGGTTTGATCCCTGGCACCACATGCTGGGCCATCCTAGCCTCAGGGAGGGCTGAGCTGGCCCAAAAGAAAAAATTAATTCGCTTTTTTTTGTTTGTTTGTTTTTTAGGGAAGGGTCTACAGGGTGTTCAGGGTCTCACTACTGGATTGGACTCAGCGATTTGCCTGCTTACAGCCTCTCAAGAGCTGAGATTGCAGGTGCTTGCACCACCAGGCCTAGTCTCAGTTGTTGTCACAGCATGCCCCGGGGTTAGGGCTGGCACAGCAGGGGATCGAATCTCTGCCCCCTGCACCTACCTGCAGGTGATTTAATGTGCTAAGCTATTTAGCCAGTCCCCAATTCACTTTAAACTTAAGAAATTTTACCTTTGAATGCATTATGTGTAGAATCCTTCACCACATATACTGTTGGGTTTCTTGTTAGATTTACATTATACAGTATTTATGGTATTTGTTTTCTATTTCTATATTGTATATTTTTTGGTTTTGTTTTTTTGTTGTTGTTGTTTTGGTTTGTTTTGTGGTACCAGAGATCGACCTTTTACTTGGCAGGCAATCACTTATTCGACTGAGCTCTCAGCCTAACAATGTATGTGTATTTTTAATGTGACAGTTAAATACATCATAAAAAGTCACAAACATGATGTCATGACTTCCTTGAAAACTCTTACAATGTTAAACTTGAAGGCAGATTTCTTTTTTGTATTGAAGAACATATAACAATGAGACAATTCCAAGACAAATTAACAGGACAGATTTGATAATTAATACATTGCAGACAGTTTTCGTAATGTTTTGGTATTGTACAAGGTGCATACATGTACTTACAGACACTATTATGGCAGATGTCTCTAATCAGTGATGTAAGAGAGTGTAGTTGTTATACTTATTTCTTATAGCTGAATTGTATCCCAGATTCAATAAATAATACTTTCTATCTTGTTATATTCCTAGTAGTTGTCCATAGTACAAGAGGCTGACATAATATCTTCTCCAGTCACTATTAGTGCAAATCTTGCTTCTCATAGAATTATGCAGAAGCATAGCATATTTATCCTGACTGTACTGTCTATACAAACACATCTTGGTTCTTCCTTTGTATCCCACTTTTTTTTGCCTAGATCTATCAAAGATGGGCAGTCCATTGTCATCAAACCACCATATGTGTCTGACTCAGCGACATAACGCAATACAGTCCAGGATTCCACAACAATAATAATAGTGAGTTATCTGAAGAAGTTGTTGACTACAGCCATTTACAGCTCAACTTATTATATGGCCCCTCATTATATGCCTCATTTTTATACTTATCTGCTGGATGGTTAAGACCAAGACAGAGCAAGACCTATATGCCAAAACATGTAGGGTTTTTTTTTTTTTTTTTTTTTCTGATGAGGTCAGTAAAGTCCCCTCAGGGTTTATCTTATAATCCTGTACCTTACTCTATAGATCCTTTGTCTGTGTCATCCATGTGGATGAGTCACGGTCAATGCTTGACCAGTTTGCTCTCTGTGAAAGCCTGAGAGAAAGTTTCCTCTTCATGTGACTCTCCCAAGGCACACTATATATCATCAATCTCTTTCCCCTGTGACTCCATAATCTCCTTGATCAGAAAATTTGGGGCACAACAGAGTTTCATGATGTTACAGTACAGGTTCACTTATGTCCTAAGTCTTCGCTAACTTTAAAAGGCTAGGGCCAAAATGTTGGCTGACCTTATACCTCTTCTCTTTCTCTAATTATTTATCTGTGAACTTAGCTTGTTAATCATCCAGAACAAAACAAGATTAGTACCCTGCAGCATATGCCATTTAGTTTGCCCTAACTATCTGACTCAATTCTCTTTAGTTGTTGTTGTACATTTCTATTTGTATTTGTTCTTTTGACTGCTTATATTAGGGAGACTATACGATATTTGCACATGTGTGTCTGGTTTATTTCACGTATGAGTATATGCTCAAGTGGCATCCACTTCAATATAAATGCCTCAAGTTTATCATTCTTAATAGCTGTGTAATACTCCATTATATAGAAATATTACATCTTTTTCAACCATTCCTCATGTGATAGACATCTTGGTTGTTTCCAAGATTTTCCTATCACAAATTGTGCTGCTATAAACATAGATACACATATATCACTATGATATAATGTTTTCAGTTCCTCTGGGAAAATTCCCAGTAAGTGGATATCAGGCTTGAATGGGATTTCCAGTCCTACTCTCTTGAGTCTCCATCCTGACCTCCACGATGGTTGTACCAGTCTACATTCCCATCAGCAGTGGAAAAGTGTTCCCTTTTCCCAACCTCTCTAAAATTTGTTATTGATTTATTTCTTATGATAGCCATTTTTTTGGGAGTGAGATGGTATCTCAGTGTTGTTTTTATTTGCATTTCACAAATAGCTAGCAATGTGAAGCATTTTTTCACATATTTATTCGCTTCTTTAATTTTGTCCTCTGAGAAGTGTGTATTCATATCAGATGCCCATTTCTGAATTGGGTCTTTAAATTTGAGAGCTTTGTTATATATTAGTACTTTATATACACTTGACAGCAGACCATTCTTTGATTGCTTATAAGTTAGGATTTTTTTCAAAATTTGGGGGTTGTCTTTTCACTTTGTTGACAATTTCTTTTGACATACAGAAACTCCTCAAGAATGGTTGATCCCAGTTGTTGATTCTGTCAAGTGTTTCCGGTGCAAATACATGTTTGTTCAAGAATTCTTTACCTACCCCTACATCTTCAAGAGTTCTTCCTAGTTTCTCTTCCAGGAAATTGAGTGTTTCTGTTCTAATGATTAGATCTTTAATCCATTTTGACATTAGCTTAGTGCATGGTGATAGAGCTAGGTCAAGTTTTAGTTTTCGAAATGTAGAAAGCTGAGTTTTAAAGCACCATTTGTTAAAGAGGCTATCTTTCTTCCAGTAAGCATGTTTGGCCTCTTTGTTGAAGATAAGATGGCTGAGTTTGTTCATAGATGCCTCTGCATCTTCCAATCTATTCCATTGATCCTCAGATCTATTTTGTTGCCAATACCATGTTGATTTTATCACAGTGGCTTTGTACTATAATTCCAAATAAGGAATTGTGATGTCTCCTGCCTTGGCTTTAATGGCTAAGATTGCCTTTGCTATTCTGGGTCATTTGTGGTTCCAAATAAACTTTAGGAACAATTTCTCTGGGTCTGGGAGGTATGTTGGTGGCAGGTTGATAGGGATTGCATTAAATCTGTACAGCAATTTTCACAGTATGGCCGTCTTAACGATGTTGGCTCTTCCTGTCCAGGAGCAGGGAATATCTTTCCATTTTCTGAAAGCCTCTCAAAATCTCTTTTCTTAGGGTGTTGTAATTTTCTGTGAAAAGATCTTTGACTTCCTTGGCTAAGTGAATCCCAAGGTATTTCATTTTCCATGGTGCTATTGTAAACGGTATTGTTTCTATTGTTTCCCTTTCACTGTACTTGTTATCTGTGTAGAGGAATGCTATTAACTTTTGAGTATTGACTTTGTATCCTGCTATGCTACTGAATCATTGTATCAGTTCTAGTAGTTTCTTGGTGGAATTTTTGTGGTCTTCCAAGTAAAGTATCATGTCATCTGCAAATAGTGATAATTTAACTTCTCCTTTACATATTCTTATTCCCTTTATTTCACCCCTTTTCTAATGGCTCTGGCTATTGATTATAAGACTATATTGAATAAGAAGGGTGATAGAGGACATCCTTGTCTTGTACCTGATTTAAGAGTAAATGATTTCACTTTTTCCCCATTTAGGATTCTATTAGCTTTTGGGTTGTCACAGATGGCTTTTATCAAGTTAAAGTAGAGTCCATCTATTCCAATTTTCTGTAGGACTTTGAACATAAATGAGTGTTGGACTTTGTCCAAAGCTGTCTCTGCATCAATTGAGATGATCATGTGGCTTTTAGATTTCAGTCTATTAATAAAGTATATTACTTTTATAGATTTTTGAATATTGAACCATCCTTGCATCCTTGGGATGAATCCGACCTGGTCATGATGTATGATCTTCTTGATGATTTGCAGTATTCTATTTGCTAGGATTTTATTGAGTATTATTGCATCTATGTTCATTAGGGAGATTGGCCTGTGGTTCTCCTTTTTAGTTGTGTCTTTCCCTGGTTTTGGAATCAGTATAATACTTTCCTCCATAAATGATTTTGTGAGAACTCCTTCCTTTTCAAATTCACTGAAGAGTTTGAGGAGTGTAAGAATTATATCTTCTACAAATTTCTTATAGAATTCAGCTGTGAATTCATCAGGACCTGGACTTTTCTTTGTCAGCAGGTTTTTTATTACTTTTCATATTTCGTTGGCTGTTATTGGCCTATTGAATGTTGTTATATCCTCTTGGATCAGTTTTGGTAATTTATACCTTCTGAGCAATCTGTCCATTTCTTCTGTGTCTTCTATTCTCTGAGCATAGAGATTCTTCAAGTAAATATTGATAATCTTCTGAATTTCCACTGAGTCCGTAGTGATTTCACCCTTTTCATTCCTTATTGCATGTACTTGAATTTTTTCTTTCCTCTTTTTGATGAGGTTGGCTAGAGGATTATCAACTTTATTTAGTCTTTCAGAAAACCATCTTTTTGATTTGTGGATTCTTTGAAGTGTTCTCTTCATCTCAATTAAATTAATTTATGCTCTAATCTTTATGATTTCTTCCCATCTTTGAGCTCTGGGTTTCATTTGCTCTTCTTTTTCTATATATCTGAGATGCAACATTAGGGTGTTTATTTGTTCCCATTCTATTTTCCTAATGTGTGAGTTCATAGCTATGATTTTCCCTCTAAGAACTGCTTTCATCGCATAAATTCCAGTGAGTTGTGCTTGAATTTTCATTGAACTGTAGATATTGTTGAATTTCTAGTTTAATTTCCTCTGTGATCCATTGATTGCTGAGTAGGATGTTATTCAATTTCCATTAATTTAAAGGACTTTTCTGGTTTCTTTTGTCATTTAGTTCCAGTTTCATTGCATTGTGGTCAGATAATATGCATAGGATAATTTCTATTTTCTTGCATATACTTAAGCATGACCTATGGACTACTATGTGGTCTATTTTGGAAAATGACCCATGTGCAGCTGAAAAAAAATATGTAATCAGCTGTAGTTGAGTGGAACACTCTGTATATGTCTATGAGGTCCATTTTTTCCAAGCTCTGATTCAGTTCTGCTATTTCTTTGCTAATTTTTTATCTGATTGACCTACCTTTTTGAGATACAAGGGGGTTAAGGTCTCCTGTAAGACTGTAATCTTAGATATTAGATTTTTCATGTCTATCAAGATCTGTCTTACATAGTTGGTTGCTCCTGTGTTTGGTGCACAGATATTTTTGAGTGTTTCCTATTTCTCTTGAATTTTTCTTCTAACCAATATATAGTGGCCTTCTTTGTGTCATTTGATCATTCTTGGTTTCAAGTTGAGACTGTCTAAAAACAGAATTGCTATTCCTGATTTTTTCTGAGTTACTGGGACATGTAGTCTTGTTTTCCACCCTTTGAATTTAAGCCTCTGAATCTCCTTTTGAGTTAAATGTTTCTTGTATGCAGCATATTGTTGGATTTTGTTTCCTAATCCACTATACCAGTCTATGTCTCTTAATTGGTGAATTGAGTCCATTTACATTGATGGTTATAACTGAAATGTGTTATGCTAATGGAGTGCCCACTTTTGACAGGTGTAGACAAAGGAAGGGTTGTAGAAATAAAAAATCATGATGTGTGTGTATAGACAGTACAGTTGGGATAGATAACTCTGTGCTTCTACATAATTCTATGAGAGGCAAGATCTGCACTAATGGTGGTTGGACAGGATATTACGTCAGCTTTTAGTACTATTGTCATCCACTAGGTAAATAATTATTGAATTTTTGATATAATTCAGGTATAAAAAAATAAGATAAGTAAGCAACTACACTCTTGATTCACTGATAAGAGATATCTGCTAAAATAATATCTGTAAATATAATATCATGTATGCACCTTGTACAATACCAAAATGTTATGAAAACAGTTTGCAATGTATTAATTCATTGAATGTGTATGGTTAAGGTGTCTTGAAACTGTCTGATTGACATTTGTATTTTAATAAAATAAAAATATATGAAAAAATAAAAATAAAAAAAAACAATTGTCATGATATTTACCTGCTGTTCTTTACTCCTTTTTATCTTGTGTTTAATTGTCTGTCATGTTTAGTGGATTCCTTCCATTCTCATTCATGGAGTTCTGGACATTGTGCTCTCTCTCTGGAACATTTTTCAATAGCCTCTGTATAGATGGCTTTGTTATCATGAAATTCCTTAGTTATTCTTTGTTGTGGCATTATTTCACTTCTCCATCAAACTTGAAAGAGAGTTTTTCAGGGTATAATAGTCTGAGCTGGAATTTGTTTTTTATAGAGGACTTGAAGAAGTCTTCTCCATGCTTTGCTTGCCTTCATGGTTTGTGTAGAGAAGTCAGCTCTAATTCTGATGGGTTTTCCTTTGAATGTGATATGCTTGTTCTCTCTAGCAGCTTTCAGTATATTATTTTTGCACTGCATTTCTGGAACCTTGACTATTATATGTCTCAGTGTGTTTTTACTTGAGTTGAAGTTATTTGGTGTTCTGCATGCTTCGGTGACCTGAATGTTGGTTTGTTTCTTCATATTTGGGAAGTGTTTGCGGTTACTTCTACCAATATTCTTTTTATATCATTTGTATTGACTCCTTATTTCTCATTGATGCCAATTAATCTCACATTGTTCATCCTAGAGTCATCTTGCAGGTGATGGATTTTTTTTTCTGCATTCTCATTGTTTTTAAGAGATCCTTTCTCACCTTTTCACTAGCTGCACCAGCGTCCTCAAAATCTGAAACTCTGTCTTTGCTTTCACTCAAACAGTTTTGTAGACTCATGATTGATAATGTTAGTTCTTCTATATCTCTTTGACTCTTCTTCATGTGTTCTATTTCTTTTCTGTATTGCTCATTCCAGGAATCTGTCATATTACTGATCTCCTCTATTTTTTTATCCATGTCTTCTTTAGAGGTAGCTATTAATTCTTTTTCTGCAGAGTTTCTTCCAAATTGGTTTTCCTCTGTTTATTTCTGGAAGTGTTTCTTTATTTCAGATGCTATGATTTCAAAGGATTCTTTTTTGATTTCAGAAATTATTTCTGCTTTGAATTCCTCAACTCCTTTCTGTTGTTGTTTCTTTGCTTCTGACGTTGTCAATTCATACATTTCAGTTGGAAGAGTGTTCTCTGCACTTGTTCTGGGTGAGCATTGGGTTTCCCCCAAATGTTTCTGAATTTGATTCATTACTTCAGATGCTATGTATTCAAATATTTCTTTTTTTTATTTCAGGCATTAATTCTAGTCTGAATTCCTCTATACCTTTCTGTTGTTGATCCTTTGCTTCCCTCTCTGTTAATTCATTAATTTCTGCTGAGCTAGTGTACTCTGCACTTATTGGTGGGCTCAAGGCCTGAGATTGTATTTTTTCTCCTTGTCTTTGTCATTTTGAATAGCATTGACCTATGACCTTTGGTGTAGAGCTTTGGTGCCACTATAACCTTAGTGCATAATGAGATTCGGGTGCCAGTCTTTTAAGTTTGAGATTATACAGTTATGCCTGGCCTGGATCTAGCTGTTGTGTTCAGTTCTTTTTTGCTGCAGCTCCTGTGGCTTCCCTCTGTGGGGTCCCTGGTCAAGGGAGCACTGGGGGGTGCAGAAGCTCTCCCTCACACTCCCCAGGCCGGTTGGGGGTGGAACTAGTGCCGGGAGAGTCACCAAGATTTCTTCCTCCTATAGGGGGCTTGGGGGTAGGGGCTCTGGGGATTAGCCAGGTAGGTCTGTCTGGGGTGTCTCAGGCAGGTCTCTGACTAGGATGTCTTGGGGCCTGAGGCTCTGCATGGTGCAAAGCATACAGGGGGAACCCTAAAGTTCTCCCTCAGTCTCACCACGCACTCACCAAACTTGGATGCCCAGAGAGTTGACAAAATTCCGACTCTCTCAGCAGGCTTGGGAGCAGGGCTCTGGGTAGTAAGGCATGCTTGGTAAGAAGCCAAAGGCTCTCCCTCGGACTCACGGAATGGAGATGCCCAGAGAGGGTTGGTGGGCTTGGGGGCCTGAAGGCAGCTTTCAACTATGTACTTACTGAAAATTTCTTGCTGATCTGTTAATAGTAATGACAGAGAAGAAGAATCTGTATATTCTTAATGTTATGTTCTCTTGTAGTAAAGTTTAGATTAGGCTCCACCCCCCAAAAAAAAACACAGAAATGTAGAGAGAGCTATTAGTTGTTCTACAATTTAATTATGTAAAAATACATTAATTTAGCTTCAACTTATTTCTATGTAGATAAGTGTCATAGTTACTTGTCTCACTGCTTAGACAAAAAAATAAGACACCTAAAATTAAAGAAGAAGGGTTTATTGTGGCCCACAGTCTGTAGAGGTTTCACTTCATAGTCCACTGGCTCCAAGGCAGGGTGTCTTGGCAGCTGGGTGTCACAGAGGAGAAATATTCCATGACAAACCACATAAGAGACAGTGAGGCAGCAAGTGGCAGCAACACCACTGCCGTACCTCCCTCTCTTTATATTCCATCCAGACTATAACTATAACTCACATCCATGATGGGGCTTTCTTCATCCTCACTCAGAACTGTACTAATTCCAGTCAGCAAACTAATTTTGTGTCACACATCCTTAATCCCAGTATCACATTCCCTCGATCTGGCCAGAGCCCAAAAACCCCACCTATCAGTAATGAGGCTTGGGGGGACATCTAAATGTAAGAAGCTATCCATTTTTGTCCATTTTATTATTTGTTAACATCCCTCTCTTACAACACAATACAATCTAAACCCAAAAGAAATATAGTAATAACCTTAAGTCAAGATAACAAAGGTGAAAATACAAGTAAAATGAATATCTTCACTGAAATAAATATAACTTTTGTCAAACTGAAAAAAGAAAGTCTGATTTCTCTGGGCCCCACTGACATAAAGAAGGATGTCAGGAATCACAAAAGCTTTTCAATTTCCACACTTCTTCAAGTGACTGTGAATGTGCATCCCTCCCTGGCTGATTCCCAGGGCCTAATGAGACTGCTGACTGCCTTTTCCCTTAAACAGCTCAGGTAAGACCTTCCTTGCTTTTGCAGTGCTGGTTGCTGGCCATTAGAAGTTCAATTCCTGCCTTCCACCAATGTCTCTATAATTTGACATGTACTACATCACTCCGCATCAGTTTCTACTTGCTGAAGACACAAAAGTGGAAAACACTTTGTCCCTGATCCTGCTTAGCTCATGGACTAGCTAGAAAGACAGGCATGCGTTTAATTCATGAGTGCAAGGTACCAGGAGAAATAATGAATCAATGAGAGAAGTGGTCTGGGAACAGGAAAGACAAAATCAAGAGCTACCACTGAGCTGGGCATGATAGTGCAGGCCTGTGATTCCAGCACTGCAAGAAGTTGAGGCAAGAGAATCACAGCTCAAGCCTGGCCCAGGAGACAGAGATTTAGCAAAACCAGTCTCCAAAAATATAGTATAGTACTTACAGTACAATACAACATAACACAATACAATACAGTATAGCAGGGGATATCAGTGTGAATGAGGCCCTAATTTCAACTCAATAATGGAAACGGGGAAAAAAAGGAAGGAAAGGAAAAGGAAGGGAAGGGAAGGGAAGGGAGAAGGGGGAAGCGGAAAGGGGAAAGGGGAAGGGGCAGGGAAGGGAAGTGGGAAGAGGAAGGGAAGGGAAGTGGGAAGGGGAAGGGAAGGGAAGTGGGAAGGGGAAGGTGGAAGAGGGAAGCAGGAAGGGGAAGGGAGAAGGGAGAAAAGGGAAGGGGGAAGGGAGAAAGGGAAGGAAGAAGGGGAAAGGGGAAGGGGGAAAGGAAGGGAAGAAAAGATAAGAGTGGAGGAAAAAGAAAAGGAAAAAAGCATCTAATTTAATCTGCATTTGGTCTTTCTTAATGTGCTTTTATTTTATAAGTATGTTTGTTGTTCACAAACAGATTACAACCACCTCAGGGGGAAGCTTTGTGTACACAAACCACAGTTGGTTTCTTTTATAATCCTTTTCCACTTTCCTTCCACTTCCTCCCTCCTTTTCCAATTCCTCTCCCTCATTTTTCATTCTTCTAGCTAGTATTAGTCTTAACTCATGCTAAAGCATGTAATATTTACATCAATTGAGTTTATTAGGTTACTATACATGGCATATTTTTATTTATTCATGAATCTCTTGTTTTCAAAATTCCTTCTTTGGTTTGAATTGGGAAATCTGGAACAATAAATCTTTTTCTATGATTAAAGTAGCCTGAGTTTTTCTGTTGCTTGCAACCAAACAATCAGCTAATGCACAATTACATCCTCAAGTCAAAAATTCTCATAGAAATTTAATAGAAAATTTACATAAACTGAACCTAAAGTTTTGATCCTTAGATTTTATAAGGTGATTTTTTTTTAATTTTTACTGGTACGTGTTAGCAGTACAAACGATTACAGTTGTCACAGACAGTTGGGACATGTACAGGGCATATCCAATTACTGTTCTCCAGCTCCTCCCTCTCCCAGTCCTTTACCTTGCACCTCATCCCTCTCCCCCATTTCTTTATTCTGTCAGTGCCCTTAGGGTGGAATGACAGTGGTAGATTCTAGAATGTGTGAATTAACTAATTCTGACACTGAGCTGAACTGAAGCAGCGTGGTGTTGGGTGTGAAACGTCCACTTGGGGACTGCTGCCAGCAGCATGAGAGAATGGGGAGGGAAGGTGGTGTGCTGCTGATTCTCCTGGGAAGCCCGTCACGCTAGTTTTCTTGATATGACCTCAGCTGTTCTCATCGTTGGAGGAGCTCAGGGCCTTGCTGCCCCAGATAGCTGCCATTCTCTTGGAGGTGTTGCTTCCTGGCTCCAGGGCAGATCTCTCAGCCACTGGCACAGATCCTCTATCCTTCTCGCGCAGACTTTCTAGTTTCCACCATGAACAATGGACTTCCCTAGTGGAGATCCTTGACACCAACATGCAAGGGACACTGTTGTGGGCTCCGGGTCTTCAGCTGAGCTCACGAAGGACATTGCGGTGGGATTCAGCCCTCAGCTGGGTTCTTAGGGACTCTAATGCATAGACAAATCTTTTGCATCCTTCTGCATTTGACTGTTTGGGTGAATGTTACAAAATAATCTTATAAATTATGTATCTTTTATTAAACATTGTCTGGCAAAACTTGACTACAGCATTAAGTATCCTAGAAATAAACAGACTACCCACTTGCCTTCAACTTAGACTCACTCAGATGGGTCAAAACTAGGCAAGCTCCTTTGCTTGTATAAGATTTTTGTGGTTGCCTTTGGGCCTACGTTTTCCTTTCTACTTTTCCAGCTCCCTCCTTGTCTTCTCATTTATTTCCTTCTCTCCTCTGCTCTTTCCTCCTTTCCACTCCACCTACCCACCCTTCTCCAGCCTTTCCCCTTCCTAATCCTGCCGGGGATATTAGCAAGAGATACTTCTTATTTCTTATTATTGTTATTACTTATATTTTTCACCCCATCAGATGTATTATTTTTTATATTCATTAATTTATTAGATATTTATTTTGCTACATGAAGTAGATTTACATGCTTATCTTTAGTCTCTTAAAACATTTAAAGAAGACTGCCAATTACACATCAAAGGTAATGATCAGGAAACTTGTTTCATTCTTCACATGAAAATAGGCTATTTACCCTTCAGAACAGGGTAGCACTTAGAAAATCAGTGGCTTCATGAGTGGAAGAAGAAATGAAAATAGAAAAATATACAGTTTTGAAAACACTTCACAAGAAGAACTATGCAAAGGAGTCAGAAACGTCAT
Source organism: Ctenomys sociabilis (assembly GCA_004027165.1). Classification (NCBI taxonomy): domain Eukaryota; kingdom Metazoa; phylum Chordata; class Mammalia; order Rodentia; family Ctenomyidae; genus Ctenomys; species Ctenomys sociabilis. The sequence continues at coordinate 27,502 of PVKA01009741.1, read as the reverse complement.
CACAGCACTGAGGTGGCTGTAAGAAAAACTCTGATGAGTGCAGTAAGACTTCAGAATAATAGATTTTATTTAGGGTTTTTTTGTATTTTAGGGAAGGGTCTACAGGGTGTTCAGGGTCTCACTACTAGAATGGACTCATAGTGATCACCTATTTACAGCCTCCCAAAAGCTGGGATTGCAGACGTGCACTACCACGCCCAGTCTCAATAGCCATCTCAGCGAGCCTCAGGGGTGGGGCTGCATGGCAGGCTGGGGGACTGAACCCCTGGCCTTTGTGCCTCCTTCCAGGAGTTTTAATCTGCTGAGCTATTTGGCTAGCCCTAAATAATAGACTTTTTTTTTTCAGTACCACAGATTGAACTCAGGACCTTTCACTTGCCAGGCAAGCACTTATTCTACTGAGCTCTCTTCACCAGCCCTTAAATAACAGACTTTAAATCATCCAAATTTAGTATAGCTGTTTGAAGTCATCGAAACTGAGAAAACTTTCTATTTTGTAAAGCAATATGCGAAAGACAGTGACATACATGAATATTAGGTTATTAGTGGAAAAATAGATGAAAAGGAAGCAGGAGGTAAGCTTGCATGGATCCTGTCTGAGTGTGATGCTGCCCTGACATGGGGAAAGCCAGTATGCACCATGGACACTGGACACTGGACTCAGAGACCTGACCACCCAGCAACTGTTGTTAGATGAGGAGACGAGCATCAGACTGGCAGGCTTTGAATTCAGCACTGATATTTGTGGGCAGCAAACCTGACACACACTGTGATAGCTCCCACATGTGGACACACTGTGAAAGCTCCTGCATATGCAGTCCCCAAGACCTGCCTGGGCCAGGAGTCCAGGAGCCAGTAATCACATTGTGGCATGGTTTTTCATCATCTAGTAAGCAGGTCGCTCCCTTTCACGGAACAACAGCTAAACATCCCAGGCTGACAGGATTAAATATGGTGATGACCATGGGATTCTCAGAAAAAGTGCTTTATGGACTTCTTTCAGAGAAGACAGATAATGAAAATGTAGCCAGGCAATTTTTCCCAGAGAGAAAATCTTCTGAGCCCAACTCCCCTCACTCCAGTGCTGGCAGGCACCTGTCACTGGTACAGTGCGGCCAGGCAGTGACCTCAGCAGAAGCCCTGAAGTACACACAAGCTTGTCCTGCAGCAAGCCTCAGATGCCGAACCCTAATGATGCTGGAGAGCCACGTGGAGAGAAAACATTCTCTCCGGCTTTCACAGAGGGCAAATTGGTCAGGCGATGGCTTTGATTCATCCATATGGCTGATACAGACAAAAGGTCTACAAACTACAGTACAGGATTTCAGGGTGAATCCTGAGGGTATTTGACTGACCTTGCCAGATACAAAAGCTATATTTCTTGTTATAGAGGTCTTGCTTTATCTTGGTCTTAACCACCCAGCAGAAAAGTATAAAAATGAGATATATAACGTAAAGCCATATTAATATCCTGAGATGTGAAAGACTCAAGTCAGCAACTTCTGCGGATAGCCTACTACTATTGTGTATTGCTGGACTGTGTTGGATATTACTTCTCTCTCTGAGGAGCAGCTGGAAAAATGTTTTCCAATTCTGTAGACTGTCACTTCATTCTACTGATTAATATGCTGTACAGAATCTTTTTTAGTCTGATATAATCTCATTTATTGATTCTGTTTCTGAGCTCCTATTTAGAAAATCCTTTCTACACCTATGTTTTTGTGTGTTTTACTTATTTTGTCTTCCAAAAGGTTTAATGCAGGAGGCTGGGGGAGATTTTTAATTTACTGTGTCGTGAGAGCTAATGGTCCAGCTTCATTCTTCTGCAAACAGGTAACCAGTTTTTTTGCCCCTCTGTGAAAAAAATCAAATAATTGAATATATCTGAGACAGTTATGTATATGCAATTGTATTGCACTGTTCCATTTGTCTGATTTATTCCAGTACCAGGCTGCTTTTATCACTACTGTTTTGTAATATAACTTGAAGTCTTATATTGCTATGCCACCTGCTTTTCTCTTATTGCACAAAATTACTTTGGCTATTCTGGGTCTCTTCTGTTTCTACATGAATTTCAAGATTGTTTGCTCATATAAATTATACTATTGGGTTTGTGTGTGTGTGTGTGTGTGTGTGTGTGTGTGTGTGTGTGTGTGTGCTTTAAGGAAGGGTCTACACAGTATTCAAGGTCTCACTACCAGATTGGACTCATAGTGACCCGCCTGTTTACAGACTCCCAAGAGCTGGGATTACAGGTGTGCACCACCATGCCCACTCTCAATTGCTGTCTCAGTGCATCCCAGGGGCATCCCCGCCTCAGGCCCGGGGATGAACCTCTGGCCTCTGCACCTGATTGTAGGTGCTTTAATCTGCTGAGCTATTTGGCCAGCCCTAAATTTCTTTTTTGTTTTATTCTATGACTCATTGGTTGTTTAGAAGTATGTTACTAATTTTTCAAGAACGTTTACCTTTTCCAAGATCTTTTTCTTCACTGAGTTCTATTTTCATTGAACACTGGTATCACAGTATGCAGTGTGCATGTACTCTATTATTATAGAGCAGTGGAATACTTGGTATATATCTACTAAGTCCATACGTTCAATAGTGTGATTCAGTTCTGGAATTTCTTCATTGTTCTTTTTTCTTTAGTTGATCTGTCTCTTTGTGAAAGTGGGATGTTAAATTCCCTACCATGACTGTGCTAGTGTTTTAAATTGCAGCAGTTTTTGTTTTATGAAGGTAGGTTGTCAGTATTTAGTGCATAAATGTTTGTAAATGTTGTCTCATCTTGTTGGGTTATTTCTTTAGCTATTATATGGTGACCCTCTTTGCCTCCTCTCATCAGTTTCAGCTTAAAGTTTACTCCATCTGATATTAAAATTAATTCCTCTGGTTGTTTCCAGGGTCCTAGTGTACAAAATATTGTTTTTTCATGCTTTAATATTTAGTCTATTGACATCTTTTAGATTAGATTATTCTAATGTAATAGACTATTGGAGCCTGCTTTTTATCTAATTTTCCATATATGTTTTTTAATTGGAGAGTTCAGTCTGCTCACACTCAGTGATATTCCTCAGATGTGATGATTATTTATAATAATTGCTTTCTTTACCTGTTGGCACATCATTTTTTGTTGCTGATGTTTTCTGTTGCTGTTTATCCATTGACTTTACTAGTTTTCTCTGTTTTTAGCTGTGTCCAATTTGTTTCTATCAAGAATATTATTGAGTATTTTTTCTAGAGCTGAGTCAGCATCTGTATAGTTTTCTGAGTCTTTTTTCATAGAAATATCTTATCTCTCCATCTATTGTAAAGGAGAGCTTTGCTGGCTAAATTGATTTGGATTGTAAGTTATTTGTTCTTAGGGCTTGAAATACTTTACTCCAAATTCTTCTGGCTTTAAGGTTGTATTGCATGCAAAAGTGTCATAAGATTATACCTGTGGCTATGGGTATAACCAGAAGTAATTCATCAAAACTTAGGACAGAATCAAAATCACTTGAAGTAAATAATAGAAGGAGTAAATATTAAGATTAGACATACAAAGCTTAAAATTATTCATGGGGAGTCATAATCCAGCTAAAAATCTCCAGATAAGTCACAAATTCTCCTCTTTTCTCTGGTCTCCAACCTATAATAAACCACCTCCCAAAAGAGTTGAAAAACAGGGAGTGAAATATAATTTCTAAAAAGACATATATACATACATGCATGTGTATATGAATAATTAAGTAAACACAAACACATATAGTAGATTGGGGAGCAGGAAAATAGAAGATCTCCAAGTCCCTGAACCAACTCTCCCAAGGCAGAGCACAGGATCACAAAGGGAAAAGAAAACAAAGACCAGGTAGCATAAATCTAAGGAAAATTCATGGAAAGGATAAAGAAAATAGATATGTTCAAAGTGGAAAGGCACCAAAAAGATTCAGTGCAATTACACTCAATCTACCTAATTTCAGGGGTAAAAAAATTGGACGAGCTGTCTGATATTAAGTGCAATGGAGTGAATTAGAATAAAGAGCTCAAAGAACCCAAAACAAACAAGAGAACAAAAAAGACTATCCAACAACTACTTATCTTGTTGACAATAAGACAGATCTAAGGCAAATCAGAGTTAGAGAAAAACCTCACTAACATGCTTAAAGAAATCATGGGAGAAATTTTCTAATATAAAAAACAGTATAAAATACAAGTAAGCAGGGCTGGAGAGATAGCTCAGTGGTCTAAGCACCTGCCTGGCCAGTGCAAGTACCCAGGTTCAATCCCTGGTACCACATGCCATCCCGGTACCACCCTAGGCACACCAAGCCAGCCTCTGAGACCAAGCATGAAGGAGGATGCCTGTAATCCCACTCTGAGGAGGCTAAAACAGGAGGATCACTATGAATTTGTGTTGTGTAATGAGACACCATACCAAATACATAAAGATTAACAAAAATAAATACAAGCCATGTTTATAGAACACCAAACAATTATGATGAAAAAAGGAACTTGCCAAGGTGCATCCTTATTAAATTATCAGATATCCAGCAAAACAAAACAACAGAATTTTAAAAGCAGCCAGAGAAAAATTAAAAGTCACATGCAAAGGTAAACCAATTTGGAATACAGCAGACTTCTCAACACAAACTGCTTTCTGTCTTAAAGATCACAATTTTATGCTCATCTATAGAGCATTAAAAGGGCAATGAAATACAAAAAAAAAAAAAAAAAAAAAAAAAAAAAAAAAAAAAAAAAAAAAAAAAAAAAAAAAAAAAAAAAAAAAAAAAAAAAAAAAAAAAA
>PVKA01009741.1:0-22617 GCA_004027165.1 Ctenomys sociabilis | reverse complement strand
GTTTCCTCCAGACAGTAAGCAGTCAGACAGGCCTGCGCCCTCAAGAGATCAATGCAGAAGACAGCTGTGAGTGAAGGCATAGTCACTAAAGCCCAGGCTTGAAGAAAAAGAAGAGCCACACACCCATATGCTTCCCCTAGGGTTGAACAGCAATGACACAGGGTAAGGGGGTAAACCTCCTTACACCACTCCTTCCAGGAAAAGACATCGTCTGCCTTTGTGCAATTGCTATGAGATTTGTTTCCCCATTTGATCCTCATTTAGTCACTATTACCCAAGTGACTATACTTGTCATATACTTATTGGTTGACCTTGGTTTTCCCAACTCACACCCATCCTATGATTTTCCATTGACCATTATTATCTACATGACTACTTGTAATCTTTTTTTTGAGCATAATACTTTATTGGAAAGAAAAGCTTCTGTCGGAGAGGAACAGAAGGGGGACCCAAGAGGGTTGCCCAGGGAAGCTGTCTCTTCTAGAGACTTTTATAGTGTAAAGCCATGAGGGGCTAGGGTAGAGAAGAAGGGTCCTAGGTGGATGTGGGGTGGGACAAAACTATGGTCAACCAATGAGATTACAATCACCATTGTTTAGATAAAGTTGATTAGGCCCAGGACCAAATAGGGAAGCAATTGGTTAAAGTTCTGCAACTAGGACTTCCGCCACACTCTCGGGACCACTCCAGATCCCCCCAACCCCAGGCCCTGCAAGTGGGTGAGAGGTTCTGCTCTCTCCTGCCCCCCCCATGCCCCTTCAGACCCAGCCCAGGCCTGGCACACAGGCCTGGGGTAAAACTCTGAAGCTGAAGTCCCTGCAGTGAGACTAGGGTCAAAACCATGCAGCTAATCCAGGAGCAGAACATCATGCCAGAGGTGCAAAGCAGGCTCACCTCCACAGGCAGCAGCAGGAAGGATCTGAGCACAGTAGGCAGATACAAGCGAGGCACAGCTGGATGCAATAGAATCTGGTATATTGGCACCTGAATTTTAGCAGGTGCTAAGGTTACAACTATACCAAAGCTCTGTAGCAAAGGTCAGTGGACAGTGTTTTACAAAATGACAAAGGAGCAAAATGCAATCTCAGGTCCCAAGCTCACCTAGAACAAGTGCAGAGGACACTAGCACAGCTGAAATGCCTGAATTAATAGTGTCTGATGGAAAGAAACAACAGCAGAAAGGTATAAAGAAACTCAGATCAGAATTAATCTCTGAAATAAAAAAATAAATCTATGAATTAATAGTGTCTGAAGTAAAGAAACAACAACAGAAAGGTAGAGAGGAATTAAGATCAGGATTAATCTCTAAAATGAAGAAAGAAATCTGAATTAAGAGCATCTGAAATAAAGAATCAAATGCAGAAACATATATAGGAAATCAGGTCAGAAAGAAACTCTGAAGTAAAAGAATTAATAATTGCTGCTCAAGAAGACACTGAAAAAAAATAGAGTTTAGAAAAGCAATGGATTCCTTGAATGAGCAATACAGGAAAGAAATAGATCTCATGAAGCACCTATAATACAATAAAGAATTCCAGAGATACAAAGAAATAGGAAATTTTGGACTATAGTCAAGGGTGAGGGATAAATAAAAATGGACTCTTAGATGATGCAAATGTTGAAATTTACTGACAAGGATCTTAAAATAGTTGTTATAAATGTGTTCAAAGACTTATAGAAAATATGGTAATAATGAATGAAGAGACAGAGATGGTTAGCAGAAAAATTAATTTTCTAAAAATAAAAAATAAAAAATTCTGATTTATGATATCTGAAATGAAATATTCACTAAAACAACTAATTAAAGATTAGCAATGGCAGGAGAAAAAAATTAATAAACCTGAATACTGATGCTTAGAAATTAACCTAATCTGAAAAGAAAAATCTAATTATAACAAATGCTAACTGCTCTTTTTCCCAAGATTTGTCATTAATTATTCTTTACTCAACTTGTCAAACTGTCAAAGTGTAAAACAGAAAATTTGCCAAGTATCTAAATGCTTAACACTTTTCTGTTAATTCTTAGTAACTAGAAAGCTCACTTGCTAAACAAAATGAAATCTCAGTTAATTTAACTACTTTTTTATATTATCTATACAACAGTTGAATTCAAAAATGTTGATAAAATTTCATCAAATTTAGGACCCTTATTTTAAAGAATACCAAAATCGTCAATGTCATACATGGATTATTCAGTGTTTTAAAATAAAATGGCTGCTTATAAATTTTCAAAAGGCTATAACTGCTGAATTTCTTAAGGTGTTTCACTGAAATATGTCAATGAGCAGAAATTTCAGAAATCTGTTCCTTTCTTCAGTAAGCATTAATTGAATGTATAGTCTCCAGTAATAATCATGCTGGAGATGTAGATATGAAATAAATACATTATAATTATTATACTGAATGGAGTTCCTAATTTATAGATCCACAAGAATAAAGAGGTAATATTATGCCTTTTGTAACTATTCCAAAGTAGATAAGAGAAGATGTCTTACTTTTCTTGTTGCTGAGACAAAATATGCAACACCCCAAAGTTAAGGGATGAAACATTTATTGGGCTCACCAGTTACAGAAGTCTCAGGCTATTACTGGCTGACTCCAAGGCAGAGTGGCTTCATAGAGAACAGTTCATGGTGGCCAGAGAGAAAACAACCCCTTGTATTGTATCTACGCTAACAAGATTCAAGCACCGCCACAACCGTCAGTGGGCTGCTTTAGTATTCATTCTCCCTTCGCCCTAGCATTGCTCCTGAATCAGGAAATTCAAACCCAGACCAGCCAATTTAGAGACTTAGACCCTAGGGTGAGGATGCAGCTCAGTGTAAAGGTTGTGGGCTTTACAAGCCCCAGTGTTCTCCTCTCTCAAAATCAAAAGAACTAATACAAAGTTATCATAGTAAAACCCCATGCTGACAAAACACGGATCCTCAAGCAGTTAATCCCTGCATGTCTATTTCCTTAGATCTAACTACTTTTTGTTACCATGGACCAAGGCAAAGACTGAGTGCTTTGGAGGGAAGAAAAAAGCACATAGAGATCTCTTGGTTCAACTTCATCAAGACACAAGATTTGTTAGGAGGTCCCCATCTGTGTCCTGCACAACCTAATAAGGAAAAAGTTTCTACTGCCAGAAAAAAAATGTTGACACTATCATTTCTGAAAGCAAATCTTCCCTGTACACTGGCTTTTTCTAGAAAAGGCACATTTGAAATATTTTTGGAAAAACTAACTCTCATATAGACAGAAATTCAGAGGCCTGTATCGGTAAAGGCATCAGTCCCCAGATCTTACTGGAGTCTTCTTGATCGACTTTTCTGCATAATTAAATGTCTCTTTTCTTTTGCTTCAGTGCACTGTTTTTGAGAACTTGTGGGCAGGTAAAGGTGACCTACAGGTACCCATCCAGAAAAAAAGCATTTCCCAGTCCTGGATGAAAGGATATGGGGAGAGAATGTAGCTGTAGGATAGGGCTGCGCAACAGGGAGATGCAGCCACTGCTACAGGCAGCCTGGCAGGGATCAGACCTCTCTTTCCTCTGGCTGCCAGGTCCCAGCTGAGCCTGCACTGGCCTCACGCATCACTCAATGAGATCTTGACAGAAAAGCTGCCTACACATAACAGAAATTGGTCTCCAAGAACACAGAGCAGGGCCTGATGGGTACATGTGAATGCAGAGAAATAATCAAGGAATTTTACGTCAGCACTGCCTTGATGTCTGCCCTAATTCCATGCGTTATTCCCTTATTTGTGTCAACAAATTCCAAGGGAACTGCTAAGTAACCTGCTTCTTCAAAAGACAGTATAAAACTAGTCCTAGATTTAGATCATCTTTTCTTCTCTTTTCCTTTGATTTCTGGTTCACACATATGATTTTTGTAAATACTCCCTTAGGTTTTGCTTTACATACTCTTCTCTAGTGAAATCAAAACAATTTGGACCTATCACAGTTCTCCACCATATAAAACAACTTTCCCACCTTCAACTGAGATGGTTCCATGTTAGATAATTCCAGTCAGGACATGATCCAATCCAGGCCTGAACTTCATCTGTTATAATCTACCTCCTCCCACTTAATATTCCCATTTTTTTCCTGTAGCTTTTCTTGGTGAAGTACCTCCATACATTTCCTAGATGTGTTCCCACAAGGAATCCATAATGTCTGTGCTGTGGTGGAGCTTTTCATATCATCTCTGGTCCTAGTATTGCTGTTCTAATTTCCACAGTTCCCAGGCACAACTGTACCCTCTGCAAGGATAGCTTTCTATTGCTCTCTCAATGGAGTCCATATTCACGCCACTAAGAGGCTACTTTTCAATAGCCTTTTGGCTTCTGCATTATTTTTTAAAGTTATTCCCTGAGACATTGCTTCCTTACATGTGTTGGATCTCATTCACTCTCTCCAATTTAGTAACACTAAAATAGTTCCCTCTTTTCTAAAGTCCTGTTTAAAAGCAATTACACCTAAACATCTCTCATTTTCCCTTTCATATCTGCTTTTAAATATCCAATTTTCTATTTCATATCATCTAGTCTAGTCTCCAGGTTACAACACCTCTCCTAAGGAAATCTCTCTTATTGCAGCTTTATCATACTTTCTTCCATAATTTTTATTGTCTCTCTTGCTCCAGTTCTGACAGTAATTTGAAATAAACTTCTCAAGCTACCCTTATTCCCTATTGATTTTTCTCAGTTAATTTTATTTCCAGAAATTGAGAATTCTGAGAATTCCAAGCCACAGCTTTTTTTTTCAACCTCTGGGAACTGAAATCATTTCATCAAGATAATTTTCTACACTTGATGGCATAGTCTGCAATAATAAAGACTTCTAAAAGAATTTATTTATTCCCAAAGGTGATACTACTTGTGGGCCTCAGAAATCCAGTTATAGTCATCATTTATACAGCTAAAAAATTGCAGCAGAACCTCTTTGGGCTTCATGCCACAGCCCCACTCAGTACATTTTATTTCACCACAATGGACTGAGTTCTGGCATTGGGTAGTTCCAATATTTCATATATCTGTGGTCCCTCCTTAAGCACTCTGCATGGTTTCTCTGCCTCAGGACTCTCTCAGAGGCCACAGAAAATCCTTACCCATAGTACAAAAGAGCACAGAGACTGTCCTCACTCCCTGATGAAAATAAGTCAATGGATAAATAGTTCATAGTTTAGTAATACCATATATCTACTCCATTCCCAGAGGGTACCTGTGGCCTGCAGTGGAAGTCATCTCTATAGTGGCCTCCCTTTCTCTCTCCCCACTTTCCAACTTGCTCCATTCTCTAACTTCATCTTCATGAATGTCTCAGTTACTTTCCTTGCTGTGGACAAAATATATGACATCCAAACTTGAAGGAGGAAAGGTTTGTTTAGCTTGCAGGCTGAAAGGTTTTAGTCTATAATCAGCTGGCTCTAATGCAGGTTGGAATTGAAAAGCACACACAGTTTGTGGTGGGTAGGAAGTAGCAAAGCAACAGGTCACAAGCACAAATGGGTCTTTCTAACCCTTATATTTAGACTACTTAAGATCCAGCAATCACATCCTTAGGGTGCCTTTGACCCTAGTATTGGACCATGAGTCAATCCCAGTATTACAGACTCCAGATCCAGCTACCTCTAAAAAGTCCCACCATGACTCCAAGACTTTGCAAAGGAAATTTTGACACAAGTCATAACTGCCTTAGTGACTCTTTTCTCATTGCTGGAACATAATACACAACACCAAGAATTAAGAAAGGAAGGTTTATTTAGCTCAGAGTTAGTGGAGTTTCAGTTGATACTCAGCTGGCTCTAGGGAAGAGTGGTGCACAGAAGAGGATAACCATTCGTGGTGGCAGAACAGAAAAAAGCAAAGGGAGAAGCACCAGCTGCTGCAGCTAGCAAACCTCTCTCTCCTCCCTACATTTGTATGAAGGTTATTTGCCCCAGGGCAGATGTAGCACTCAAAGCCATAATCCCAGCATTGGATCAAGAATTAATCACAAACTCTAAAAGCTGCCCCATCCCTTTATGCAAAAGACATTTTAGTCCATCTTTAAGAGTTATGAAAGTCCTACAGTTTCAACATTGCTAAAAAGTCCAAGTACCAAGATCTCCTCCAAGAGTCCAAGTCCCTCCAAGATTTAAGGCAAACTCTTAGTTGTGAGCCCTGTATAAATGAAAAGTTAAACTCTTGTAACATTCGCTGGCACAAGATAAATATTACCACTCCAAAAGGTATACACAGCAGGATACCAAGCATTGGGATCAAAACAAGTGCAAAATCCAAAAGGGCAAACATTAAATCCTACAGTTCCCTGTGGAACATCTGGAGAAATCTGTGGCAAATTGTCAGCTCTATGTGGGTCAACATCTATGGCAGTTCTGCTGGTTATAGCTCCCATGGCTTCTCTCTCAGGCCTGCTTTACTCCCTCCTTGCAACTTTCCTTAAATGATCCACATTCCTGGCTTTTCCAAACTTCTGGGGTTTCCACTGCACATTAGGCTTCTCACTCTCTGCTTCACACACTGCCATCTCAAGAGCCAGGTCTCAAGGCCTTCTTCTGAAATCTAGGTGAAAGCCTTCTTAATCTCAGAACTCTTGCATTCTCCATGCACTAAAACCAATGACACATGGATGATGCCAAGGTCTGCTGTCATCTGAAGCAGTAGCCAAGTTTTCTTCTCTCTTGGATTTAGGGATACAGTGACTGGATCACTGAGCACTCTGATCCTGATTCCAAGGAACAAATTCTCGATGCACCAAAATTCTGGAACCTGGTGTGACCACCACCACCATTCTGGAACTGGGGCTCTACAGCTTTCTCCTCAAAGCAAAGTTCCTCACCCTTGTAGTTCTCAGACTACAAAGGGTGGAGACCTGACACCTCCTGTGATGTCCTCAGACTATTTTATCCCATCTTATGTTCCTTCTCAGCAATGGAGATCCTCACATTTCTATCTTTGTATTCCAAAGCTTTATTGGAGCTTCCTTTTTGGCCAAACTCACAACATTTTAAATCACCCTCTGGGTTCTTTGCTCTTTATTCTCAACAAAAATCTGACTAAAAGTCCACAATAAGAGCCATACCACTGCCTCAACATCTGACTGCCTTGAAATTTCCTTTGCAAGATTAATCAGTCCACCGCACTTAATCTCAATCTCAGGCAAAGTCTCTGGTCAGGAGCAAGATGCAGACAAACTTTCTGCCAAATCATAGCACACATCTTCTGGAGTCCAATTGCCAATGCAATCCTTTGTCCCAGAAGAATTCTCCCCAGCCTGATCTTTAAAGGCAGGATTTCTATCAGCCTTCTGGTCTGAGCTCTAACCAGAATCTCCCAGCTCTTCTCTTGTAGGTGACATCTCCAAACCCTTCCTACCTCTTCCATAAGGCTTGTTATCTATGTGCTCAGGTTTAGTCACAGCAACGACCCCACTTCTCTGGTGCCAAATTCTGTCCTAGTTACTCTTCTCTCATTGCTAGGACAAAATACCCAACATCCACAATTAAGAAAGGAAAGATTTATTTAGCTCACAGATAGTGGATATTTCAGTTTATACTCAGATGGCTCCAAGGCAGAGTAACACATGGCAGAGGGCAACCACTCGTGGTGGCAGAAAATAGCAAAAAGCAGAGAGGAGCAGCAGGTACTGCAACTAGCAAGTCTCTCTCTCCTCTCTACATTTGTATACAGATTATTTGCCCCAGGGTAGGGATAGCACCTACATCTAGCATTGGATCAAGAATTAATCAAAAACTCTAGAAGGTGCCCCATGACTGCATGAAGTTTTGGGGGACAACTATACACAAACTGTAACAATAACTCAGGGTCACTTAGAAAGCAAAACAAAACTGAAATATCCCCTCCTGTATCTAGCCTAATCTATGTCTTACCTCATTTCTTGGAGGAAAACAAGCTAAGACACACACACACACACACACACACACACACACACAAAAAAAAAAAAAAAAAAAAAAAAAACCCTACATGAGACCTCACAATATGCCAGGGCTAGTAGACTCTTAAGACAGAGAATATTAGAGATTGCTAAAAATGTGGCTTCTTCCACATTTTTCTTTTTCAGTGCAGTTAATGGAGGCAACCAGTTCGGTGACAGATTGTTTTACCTTGCATTAGCCATTTGAAGTTAGAACCTGAATACACACACTAGTAAGTTGAGAATGGATCTTAGCTATCTTGGTAGACTTTGATGACAAGCACAGAAAGAGCAGCAAAAAAATTGTTACTGGGCCTCCAACTGTTTCAAAGTAAACCTTTGCTGGAACTCAAAGGCTCTCTTCAGATGGAAAAATCTCTCTCTATCTATCTATCTACCTATCTGTCTGTCTGTCTGTCTCTATCTCTATCTCTTTCTCTCTTCACTCTGCCTTTTCTGTAATTCTAACACAAGCTATGACCTTGTTTCTCAAGGTCAGCTTTTATAGGTCATTCAGCTGAACATCTCCTAAGGCCAAAGCCACCATTGCTTCACACATTTCCTAATAGAAATAGAAACTACATTCCTGTATAAAAATACCCTCCTGCCTTTGTGTATACAAAACTGCCATAACCTGCAGTAACTCAAGATCACTTTGCCATATGGCTCACTTATTAAACACATAAAGCCACTTACAAGTTCAAGTCTAGTAGGTATTAGAAGCTAACTACACAGTTGAAAATCTAGACACAGAGCAAAACATAGGTTATTCCAGACTGCAAAAATCAAAATCCCCCTGGCTTCTACTTGTCAAATGTTACTGATGAGAACCACCTCCTATATTGTAGTAGTTATTTTAAACACCAAATTCTATTCTTTATCTCCTTTTCAAAGTCCCCAGGTTATGACCCAATGTTGAAGCTTGGAGAACCAATAAATTGCCACCAACTTTTCAGTCAGATTTAGAATGGACTCAGAGATAGACTGGGAATCAAGTAGAAGAGATTAAGATATTATCCTTGTTGCTGATAAAGCTGCTTGCAGAATGTGACTCAGGTTGCCACAAAGGGGCTTCATAATGTTTTAGCCTTGAGTCAGACTGAAGGATTGCTGAGGAAAGAGGCCTTACATTCACCTGTGAAAGAGGCCTTACATTCACAGCAGAGGGATGATCAGACCCAAGCAACAAATACTATGCACACAATAAAGTACTAAGCTGCCATAAAGAGCAACAAAACTGAGTCTTTTGTAGAAAAATTGATGAATCTTGAAAGCATAATGCTAAGAGAAATAAACTGGACACAGAAGATTAAATATCACATGATTTCTCTTGTATGCAAACCCCAAAATATACATACATTAGAGAACCAAATAAAAGAGCAACAGGAGTGCAGACTGCAGAGATCAGAAGAGTATCTAGTCTAAGGGGGAGAGAAGGGGTGAGAGAGGGCAAGCAAAAATTACGGAGATGCAATGTTACATGCACCAACTCCCCCAGATGAATGGAGCTATTGGGTACCAAGCATATGTTTCAACAATTTTTTTAAAGGAGTGGCTTTAAAGGGACAGAAAGATAAAAATGTCACTATATGTCTCTCTATATGGACACAGAAAGAATGTCCTTACCTAGACACTTCTGCCTGTGTTTCTTCTGTATGCACAAACTGCCCTCCCACTTCCAGCACCCACATTACCACCTTGCAGTTCCTGCCCCTACCAGAGACTCCTGCTAACCCTGCCCATCTCACTCATCTCTACATGGGCAGAGCCTCACCCTAAAATGATGTAAGTCAACGGTGAGTCCCATGGATTCATGCACTTGGCTCAGGAGTCCACCCTTGAGCCAATGAGCTGTAGCTAAAAGGAAAGGAAGAAAAAGCCACTGGCAGCATGCAAGGACTATGGGTGGGGCATCCGTCTGGCACAGGCTTCCAGCTGGTCTCACTTCTGCAGGGTGCATGACTTTGTGTTCCTTGTTCCTTCTTCCACTCTTGAAATGCCAAAATGGCTCCCCTGTGCCACATCAAACCAGTCACTCCTCAGCCCCTTCCCTGAAGGACCTTCTGTGAGTGCAGACTTCTGAATAAACCTTTCTCCTGCCACTCCTCATAGGCAAGGGTCTACACTCCTACCCCCTCCTCATGGCCACTGTGGAGTTGGATCTTGTCCTCACCCTCCACCAGAGACCATGACACCAAGCACAATCATTTCCTCTCCACCCCTGGAAAAGCCTACCACAGACCACATTCTATGCCAGCCTACTCAGGATTCATCAGAGAACCATGAATCTTTCAAATTTCCAGCCCAGGATGAATGTTGACCTGAATGTACATAAGAACAATTCACATCGTAAATATTTTGGACAGAGATAATTTTACCCCCATACTATGTGGGGCAAATTCTTTGAGGGGCAAGAAAATTTTAAAAATTGGGGGGCTGGGGAGATGGCTCAGTGGAATACGCACTTCCCTGGCAAGTGCAAAGGTATGTGTTCAATCCCCGGTTCCGCAAAAAAAAAAAAAAAAAGAAAATTTTAAAAACTGACCTTGTTAAATTGAAAAACCCATGTCCTTGCTGTAGGGGCACCAAAGAACACAGAAGGCCCAAAGGAGCAGCCTGGATTGCCTAATGATAATGCAGTTAAAATCATACTTACACAGCAATTAACCTCAACTCAGTGGCCTGTCCCACAGTTAGGTTCTACCTCAACCTGTTCTAGTCACAGTCAAGTAATAAACCTAGAATGATAATTACAGGAAATTAATCGAAACAGTTTGACTCCTGAAAAAAACAATCAAGTCAGTCAATACTGAACCTGTACATGATCACAATGCCCCTGTTTCTACCCTTTCTTAATTTCTGGCACATTTAACAACTGCCATGTGGGCAATGCCCTGGGATCCCCAGATGCAGAGGAAAGTAGTTCTTTCATTACAGGAAACCAGGATACGAAAAAAGACAAGGAGGCAAAGCACTGAAGAGCTAATATCAGCTCTTCCCTGCAGCCATGG
Organism: Ctenomys sociabilis; assembly: GCA_004027165.1. Taxonomy (NCBI): domain Eukaryota; kingdom Metazoa; phylum Chordata; class Mammalia; order Rodentia; family Ctenomyidae; genus Ctenomys; species Ctenomys sociabilis. The sequence continues at coordinate 11,685 of PVKA01009741.1, read as the reverse complement.
GAATACTCCATAAGCAGAGTGCTCAGGACCATGACAACAGCACCAGCACCATGAGCACAGTGGGCCTGTAAGGGGCAGAGAAAGCTCCAGGCTGGACTCTAGCCACACCAGAGTTATGCAGCAGAGGAGTGGGAGAGAACAGTTGTTTTGTTCGTCCACATTGACAACTTTGGATAGTGCCAATCCCACAGCCTTTCAATGGCAGCTCTCCTAAACCTCAGAGCTATGCACAGGCTTAGTCTTCAGCAAGCTCACAGCCTCTTCAGTGCTCTCAAAGCACCACAGAGGCTTGGAGCCCAGGTCCCGGGGGTGCAGCCTCCAAGGAACAACACTACCCCCCTCTCAAATGCTCAAATCCTACTCCAGGCCCACTCCCTCTGAGTCACAATCCACATTTTAACAGGACCCCTGCAAAGCTTGTGAAATACTCTCTTGCTTCCTGGATTGAAGCTCTTTCCTCATCTCTTCATCCGATGAAGAGATGAAGAGATGAGAAAAGGAAAACAAAGAGCAGTGCAGAGAGAAGTGACTGAGATAAAAATCACACAGTTTTTCAGTGAGTTCAAACCAAACCTGCAGAGAAGGCCGTGTAAGAACATGAAACTTGCTTTTGATCAGATGCTGTATCTGAACAATCTCTTTGATTCTAAGTCTTCCCAAGTTTTTGTGTGCATTTGATAAGCCAGTGTTTTTATTCAGTGACCAAAATGTTCTGCTTCTTTCTTGGAAACCAAAGACAAACAAGTGAAAACATAGCAATTCTGAGAAAAGTGATGAAAAGAACTAAAATGTTGATCCATCCTAAAAAAAAAAACTGCTCCGGTGGCACATATTTTCCACCGTGGCCTGCTGCAAGAGTCCTCCAGTGACTCTGGGAAGCCCAGAACCCTGCCTCCCGCAGGCAGGGTTCCCAGATAAGTTAAGACCATGGTCCCAGACAAAGCAGAAATCCGAATCAAGACCATATACCTCTCTAGGTCTCTTTATAATTTAGTTTTATTATAAAGGAGCTTCTTTTCTTAGCGAAAAAGCTCCTCATCACTAACTTGCTTACGTGAGCAGGTCTAAGGAAGCTGAGCAGGGTATTTCCTTGATTTCTTCTATTTAAGGGAACGCCTATGCCTTGAGTGATCATAAACTACTGAACCGCCCTGCCAGGAAAGGATAAACCACATGTCCTGGACAGTCCTGTCTAAAACCTGAGTCTCCAGACTAAGATGAGAACACTGATGGAGTCAGGTGCAGTCAGTTCTGTGGCTGATGGTGGTGACACGGAAGGGAAGGGCAGGCAGCCCATGCTCACTTGCCCAGTGTTTCACCCACCTGGATCGTTCCATGGCTGGGCATGATGACAGCATGCAAAGCAGGCTCCCCACAAGCATGAAAACACGAGACAGGCCTCTGCTGACACAGCTGAGGACAGACATCAGAGCTCCCTGCTTTTATTTTATTCCTTAAGAGGTCTTTGCTTTCTGTTCTTATACTTTCCACTAGGAATATACTATTTTTAAAATAATGCTTAAGTTGGAATTACTTAAGAATGTACAGGCATTTGATAGAGAAAACCCAGAAGTAAGCCTGCTGATGTTCTGGGTGCCCCTTCTGAGGTCTGGACTGGCTAGCCCAGAACAAAAGAGAAGAGGACAGCATGATGGCACAGAAAGACATCTACAGTATGGAACCTAATTCTGGCCATTTCTATTGGTGTGACTTCAGGCAAATTACATCACCTTCCCAGCTTCTGGCACTTGCTCTGTGGTGTAGGGACACTATTCAAGGAGAGTAGTTGCAAGATTAGAATAAAAGTATATTATTCACTGGCTCTTTGGTAACACCTAGTTCTCTGCTAGCAGGATGAGGAAAGAGGAGTGTGACTATTATATTTGTTTTGGAAGAAGTGTACACCTCAATTTGCCTTACATTTTCTTGGGTTCAACTTGGTTTTCTTTACCAAGCACACACTGATTGAGGGAAAGGTGGAGTGCTTCCTGCTGCCTCTTCCAGGATGGGCATCTGTGAATGCAAGATCCACACACATTAGCACCTGCAATGCCCATGTTATGAGACCTTGTCTTTTTGGTCCTGACTGTGAGGAAGGGTAGGGCCCCAGGGGATGTAAGTTGTACCCATGGCTCAGCCGCTGTTTCCACATATGACAGTGAGCAAAGGAGGCATAACAGCAGAGCCATGGTGGTTCACTGAACAGTAGGCACAACAGAGAGTCTAAAAGGTAGTGGTTACCACAGTGACAAAGGCTACAAAAAGTGACAGGACACAGCCTCCAAAAGGGGCCAGTGACAGAGACGAGTCTCAATAGCAGAGGCATCTCAACTATGGTCCCTTCTCCCATCCTCTTGTTACATAAGACTTTTCTATAGCTTGAATCACACGCATAAAAGTGCCTTGCACCTGCAAAGTGCTAGGCAGGTATAAGGCAGTGGGACTGCTGCAGTTATTATGACCAAGGGTGCCCACAGGGGCCTCTTCGCAGGATGCAAAGGACAAAACATTTCTAGAGCTACAAAATGCTTAAGTGTCCATCCTAATGAATAAAATGTCATTTGCCACACTGGCTGTTTTCTGATCTTTAGAGATTTCATAATCTTTTCTGGCATTTCAGAAAAACCAAAGAACTCTTTTTCTAAAACAACTTAATTACCAGGACAAAAGCCTTCTTCCTCTCCTCATATGCAAAATAAAAGATTGTTCTAATAGTGAGAAAAAAAAAAAAAAAACAACTAAGAATCCTGGCTCTCTCCTGCATTTAATTAAAATTCCAAACTTCTCAAGTTGACATAATATATCAACCAGAACAGAAGCCACGTAAAATTTAAGTTTGTGTGTCTGATTTATTTCACTTAATATTTTAGTCTCAAGTTCATCCTTATTTATGGTAAAGTAATACTTTATTGTTTATGAAAACAAATGCGATCATCTATTGATGGACATATGAGCTACTTCCAGGATTTATGTTATGACTCATGCTGCTCTATGCATGAATATTCATGTGTCACTGACATATTATCTTTCATACTGTTGGAAAAATACCTAGAGGGAGAATAGCTAAGTTGAAACAGATTTCTAATTTTAGTTTTTTGAGGAATCTTCAAAGTGCTTTCCATAGTGGTTAGAAGTTGACATGCTCACCAACAGTGTGGAAGTTATTTTTTTCCACAGCCTTATTAGCATATAATTTCTTTTTTATTAGTACATTCGTGATACATACTATTTCATCTTCCCCAGAGCTAGCATCACTGCCTCAGCTCTACCTGGGCTCAGGATGCATTAGATTCTCAGAGTGGCAGCCAAGATGCACAGAAGATGTCACTCACAGTAAGATTCCCTTCAGGCTCCTCTGGAGGCAAAAGTTGCTCATCTGACAGGAGGTGGAGCTCAGCCAAAGGAAACAGCTGTAAACACAGATGGTACTTTTCTTCTTTGACTGTCTCAGACCTCCAATATGCTCCCAGCTCATTGCCCCAGTTCTAGTCTATCATAAAAATCCAAGTCTGTGACCAGTTCTCTTGAAACCAGTGCTGACAATAGCATCTGCACTTTGTGTTCATTGGTTGTGAGCTCAGTTGTCACCTACCAAGATGGCCCAGGTAAAATTTGTGTCCCTTCACATGGTACTTCTTTTTTTCCTCATCTTTTCTTCAATGCATCCATATACACTTTGTAGTTAAATTATTTGTTGTATTTATTATTTGTCTCTTCCAAATAAATTTTCAGAAAACTAGAAGATCCTTCAGGGGAAGGTTGTTTGTTTGTTTGTTTGCTTAATTCTGTGTAAGATATTCTAAGGATAATTCTGAATCAAATACCAGCTCTGTAAATGAATCAAGGAGTGAATGAATGACTGACAAATAAGGGACTGGAGGACAAGGAAAGTGTCAGGCTCTGATGATATTACGGTATTATCTGTCTGTATACTTAATCTATTTATCAATATTTATTGGTCTATGTGCTGGACTATGCCCTGGGAATCATAGAAAGCTTGCATTCTGGTGTAAAAATCAAGCAAATGAGCAAAGAGTAATATTTAAGCACAATTCATGACACTTCTAGACTTTTATATGAGTGTTAGAGGCTTTAGCTTCTTTGGAACTTTGTGGATTTTCCGGAGGTGTTGTTCTGAAACTTTGTTTGTATAAAAGTAACATATTTACCGTAGAATTTACCTTATTTAGGTTGATTTTGAGTGTTCTGATGAAAACTGTTAGTGGCTATTGGTCTTTTTCCTGTAAGCCACTGCATTTGATACATGATGATAAGTTCTAGAATCAAAATGATGTGGTCATTAGAATTTGGTGGCAGTTGTGCAAAAAAGTGATTTTGGAAAAGCCTGAGATGGTAACGCTTAAACTGAATAGAAAAGAATATACAGGAGTCTTCCTGGTAACAAGATGAAAATGTCCTCAAGGGACTGTGACATGCAAAATCTCACAGGTAGAAAAGTGCACCTGGAACACATGTGGACATGTGGAATGCATAGGGAGGGAGGAATTTGGAGAGATTGTTGGGTCCCAGGAGCAGATCCCATGGCAGCAGCATAGGCAGTGTGAACGAGTGCTCTGGGTCTCCCACACAGGACCAGAATGACAATGCCAGGGAGCAACCTTCTTTGAAACAGTCTCTCTGGCTGCTGTTGAAACAACGGTTTGGTGAAAAGAAGAAAATGAACAGAAGCTTATACAGAAGTCTATTGCCATGGTTCTGGTGAATGAAGACAGTTGCTTGGCCTGGAGCAATTGCAGTGGGGCAGGAAGAAGTGGAGGTGGGGAATTATTTAGAGGGCAGAACCTAATTCATTCCCTGAGTGAATCAGCCATCCATTCAGGGAACAGTAGCTGTGGGGTACAGAGCACATCTGAACGGTTCTGACACTCTCAGCTCAGAGAATGTCACCAAAGTGTAGGACTAGAACCCACATAGAAGTGTTCTTGTTTTGTATTCTTCTCCATTAAGAAATAAATATGTCTACTGAGAAAAAAAAAAAGAAAAAATGTCTCTGCCTGTCTAGCTAAGGCAGAGTCCTAAGCATGAACCACTGTGCACAAGCTAAAGACTAACATGACTCCATTATTTTGCCTCCCTGATTTTCTAGAATGCAGCACCTCTACTCAAGGTCTGGTATTTACTGGGCTTACGCCCTCTGTCCATAGCACCTATGCAACACCTACCAGTGGCCATCTGACTTCGGGCTCCCTCTAGGCCTATAGATGCCTTCTGATTGTGCAGAAAGTTGAATTTTAACTAAAATGGAATGGATACCATTGTTCTCTGCTCTTTGAGGAGACAGAATAAGAATCAATGAGTAAGAAGATGTTTTTAGTCTCCAGCCACTACACACTGAGCCTTCCTTTGTGAGAGGCCATGGCAAGGAAACAATAGAAGACAAACTCAGCCTCAAATTTCCTGCCATTTGAGATGGAAGGCATTGCTATCTTTTCTTTTTTTATTTTATGTTTAAAAAGAATACAAAATAATAATAAAAAATTAAAAATGATACATAATTTCACTAAATAATATAAATTCACCAGTCTTTGTCATATTGCATAATGTTATCTTTAACTTAGATGTTCAGAGTACCAGATAATATGCATGACAAATTGGAAAAAGAAAGAAAAAAGGTATAAGAAATTAAGAAGAAAGAAAGAGGAAATAAAATGAAAAAAGAAGACAAAAAAATTAAGCATCTCTGTATGTGTGCTGGATGGCTTGGAAAATTGTACTGTGAATTTCTGCTGGTCTATGGACAGGGGTACTGCCATCTTGTTTGCAAAGAAAAGTGCTCTTATCTTTTCATTGGGTACACAAGCCATAAAAACATCACCATAAGATAACAGTGCCAAGAGAAGAGTACTAAACCCCAAATCAAGAAATGAGCTGAAGATGGCAAATCCCTTAACCAAAGCGTCAGAACCTAGATCACGCAATGACATCCAGAATCAACGGCATGCCACGATCAGTCATTAAGTTACCATACGCCAGGAGGCAGAAAACACAAAGGACAAAAGCCTGAGACTCACAATGCATGCGTAAAATTTGAGATTGGAGACAGCCTGGATTGACAAGAAGGCCTTTATGGCCTCTCTGCTTAAAACGTGCCACCTCCGCACCCCCCCCTCCGAATGCTCCATGTCATCCCTATTCACACATCCACCAAAAAGACCTTGGCATTACTTCCACCAGGAAGCATATCCTCGTTCTCAGCTCCTCTTCCACACGGACTTGGCAATGCTTCTCATGTGAAGATTTCCTCTGCTGCTGCACTCCACACGCCGGTGCATGCATACGCATCTACTTGCTTCTGTTTCTCTACCTCAAGAGCTCCCAGAGGGCGCGGACTTTCACCTTTCTATTCAGCACTACCTGCCACGTGTAGCTTGCCCAGGAAGGAGGGAAAGAAGGACAGAAGGAGAGGAAAGGAAAGCTATGAAACGATGGGAAGGGAAGGCAAGGCAGGGCGGGGTTGGGAGTCCATTCTTTAGAAGCTCAGGGACTCAGCCCTTGTACAGATGCCTTCCTTGAACGTGTACAGGGACTTTCCAAATGAAACATTGCAGTGAATATCACACCCCCCTCTAGGTCAAGGGCAAAAAATCAGCGTAGTACTGGTTAAGTCTCTCACTCAGTGAGAGAGACAGGCCGTGAAGAGTTTGCAAGGCAAGGGAAACTTTCCTCGCCTTCCGGTGCTGTGGGAGATTTGGCTATGGAGCTCTTAACGAGATCAAGCTGAATCACAGAGTTTCATCCTGTCAAAACGCATTGGAAATCTTTCTGGGGTGATTTATCATGGAAATACACATGGCAGGGAAGGGGAAGAGAGATTAGCGGAAGCAGAGAAAGCCACCCTCAGCCTGCAATGCTGGCTGGCAAGGTGCCCCGTGGCAGCCTCAGCACCTGGTGGACAAGGCTACGCTTCAGGGGCGCAGAGGGACCCCGAGAGAAAGCCACCCCTGAAAAATAACTAATCATTGTTCCGACAGGCCCACTGCAAGAAATGTGTTCACACAGAACAGCCACAGCTAGTAAATTCTGGACCACAAATGTAGTAGAGTTCGGGGATCAGATTAATTTACAGCCACTGGCAATGCCTAACAAATCAGCTAAAATATAGAGCAGGTGGGCTAGGAGCCAGCTCGGCGGTCAAAGCGCCTGCCTGGCCAGTACAAGGACCTGTGTTTAACCCCTGGTACTGCATGCCTTGCTGGCCGGAAATTAGGTGTGGTAGCACATGCCTGTAATCCCATTGCTGGGAAGGCTGAGACAGGAGGATCACTACGAGTTTCAACTGTGTAGCAAGACCCTGTATCAATCAATAAATAAAAATATTTTAAAATATGGAGCAGCTTAAATTTGCTCCTGAAAGGCAACAGTGCCCAATCACTAGTTTAAAGTCATGGTGTCCACAGCCAGTGGAAGCCCCTACTACAAAGAGATGTGGGTAGAATAACATAAATAACCAGAAATTGGAAAATAGCTCCACATGCCCAGCATATCTGTAAATATTTTGCCTCTTCTCTTCTATACTTTCTTCCCAGCTGTAGGGGCTAATCTCAAGATAATCCTTGTTTTATGTAGATGACTTTATTTTTACAGCAGTCTGTGTGCCCGTACAGCACACAGGCACTTCTTGGTAAAAGCAGCACTAACAAAATGTGGGCTTAGAAAGAAAGCTGTTGTCATTTGTCAGGGTTGCTCTGAAAAGAGGTGCCAGCTTGCATCCCAGGCCCTCAAGGGCAGTGGACTCATTATTCCGAGGCTCAGATCTGATCCTGGCCAGGCAGGATGAAGAAAACAAAGCACACAAAGCTAGAATGCAAATGGGGCCCCGACAATCCAGCAGGGAAGACATACAAGAGCCAAAGACACCAAACGGGAAGACCGGAAAGGCTGGCGCACTTGCAGCTGGTGTTTGAACAGAGTAGACCCAGGGCATTGCGGGACAGAAACCCCTCGCCCTGGAAGAGCTTCTCACAAGAACTAAAGCACCCAACATACCTCTCCTCAGACATTCATAGTGTGTGTTCATTTTTTTTGTTTAACAAAACTTGAGACCCTGCAAGCCTTCGTGTTGCTACGTTTTTGTTTGTCCACAGCATTATACTTACTGTATATGTGGTATTTTGTGGGTGGCATTCTGATGGGAAAGGTTGAAAATGCCCCTGTGACGAGAGGAGGGACGCAGGAAACACTGGGTATGGGTTAATGCATCAAGACCATAACAGTGCTGGTTTTTAAAACACATAAACAATATGAAAGAGGGAGACAGATGCCAACACATCTTTTGCAAATGGGAAGGAATCTAAACATGGAAGGAGAAGGAGAAATAAAAAGGATTAAGACATAGCATGATTGGGAAGGAGTGGGAAAGAAGGAGGTGTTAAAAATAATCATGGTATGGCATGCACAGGTACCCACAGTGAATATAATAATTATGTTTGACAAACACATACTAATAAAAGGATGTATTATATCCATAAACTAATTCTCCATGATGAATATAATTGTTATTTACTGCAAATGTGTTCCAAAATTATAAATAAAAAAGTTCTGTGTTTTGAAAGCATATTTTTAATGTTTATTTGGGTTTTTTTTAAGGCAAAGAAAATAAATTAGCTATAATCCCAAAACACTGTGAGCTTTATCATATAGGAGTTGGACTTCTGGGGATTCAGACCAAACCAACAAGCAAATAAGAAAAATGATACAAGAATTATTAAAATAGACATTTTGCAAGCACAGGGTCTTGAGTTCAATCTCTGGTACCAGAAAAAAAGAAAAATAGAAAGACACCAAAACCAGAAACACCTAACTGGTGAATTACACTGTTAGTTTCTTAGAGCTTCAGAAACAAAATATAGTACCACAAACTGGATGACTTAGAAAGATGGACAGTAATCTCTCCCAGTTCTGCAGTTTAGAAGTCAGAAGTCAAGTGAGCATGTTTAGTTCTTACTTTGGAGAGCCTTCCAGAAGAATCTTCCATGCCTATCTCTCAGCTTCTAGTGGCTGCAGACAACCTTAGCATTTCTTGCTTTCTAACTGGCTTCCTCTGATATCCACCTTGGGCTTCATGTGGGGGTCCTCTGGTGTGTTTCTGTGTACAAATTTCCCCTGTCTGATAAGGGTATCAGTCACTGAATTAGGGCTACCTTCCTCCACAATGACCTCATCTTACCTGATTATGTCTTCAAAGATGCTATTTCTAAAGGAGAGCACATCCATGCATACTAGAGTCTAGAATGCCAACACATCTCTGGAGCTTTACAATTCAACCCATAACTAATACCCACTAACCCTGTTCACTTTTTAGTCATTAACCATTTACCAGAAATCAGCTATTGGTCTCCCTAAACTCAGTTCAGTAAAGACAAAAGATAATAAAACCAGGAAACACTCTTTCTCTTATTGCATTTTTATCCTGAATATTATCCAAGCAATGCCCACAACAGGAGGGACATGTGTATTCATGGGGCACTGAAGAAAGAGGAAAGGTTTTGTTCCCTGATTTGTTAGCTGAAAGGACGCCTGTGCTCTCCCCTGTTCACTCCAGAATAGCCGCTCATGCACACACTCAAGCACACTATGTTTGAGTCATAGATCTGAAATAGCTCCGCTGCAGCTTTGGGTTTGGGTTTGCATCCTCCTCTCCCACTTTTCTTCTTTGTTTAGAGAGATTCTGCATTCTAGAACACTGAACATCCTGAACAAAATGCCCTTTTCTGACTCAGCATCACATTTGAGTAGATAAAAGGTGAATGAAGTGCTAAAAGTAACATATAATTTGCTCTTAAGAAATGGCAGAGGAGTAAAAAAGCAATGCGTTTTATAAAGGAAAGACTAATTACAGTGGAAACCAAACATAGCCAGGATCCAATTTTAAGCTTTCATAACAGCAAATGTCACTAACACAGCTGGGTGGGGTTTTCCCCCTTCTTAGTCCTAGTAGTAACTTGAAATAATGACAGTTAGCAAATCCTCCATTTGTAATGAAGTTATCCCAAAGTTTGATTTATAGTCAGTCATAAATTTGGCAGCAGCTTGAGGAAGCAGCAGTAGTGAGAAGTCTGGCAGATTTTGCCCTTGAGGTTAAGATATTAAACAAAAAAGAAAACTAATCTATCTTCAGATGCAAGTGTGGTACTTTAAGTTGAATGTTTGAAAGAAAATTTTATAAAATGTATTTCTTTTTAAAGGATTTTATTGGAGTAATTAAAGATGCAGAAAATGGTACTACCTTTGTACAGTTTCATAAGAGTTCTATTCTAATCTTTTGCTCACTGGAGTTGAATAAATCTGTACCTCTGCATTCCTGGTATATATTTCACTCATTATTTCTATATATAGATCTGCGGATAGAAAATTCACTGTGAACAAAGGTTATACTGTATTCTTAGTGGAATTTCTTCTTAAAACCTTGAAACTATAACGTTCTTTTAATAGTTCACAGAGCTATGCCTGGGAAGTAAGTGAGAAGTCAGAGGTAATCTTTAGGTCTCCAGGCCATACATTCATTTCCTTACCCATTCAGCAAACATTTATTGACTCCCTAAACCACAGAGACACCCATGTCCATTTCTGCGAGTTTAGCAAGAAGAAAACAGCATCTTCTCCTCAAGCTCCTGCAGTGAAAGGAGAAGCACAATTCCACTTTTTGTAGTATAGAGGACTGCATCACACCTAGAATGAAAGGAGACGCAAGCAGCTGTGGCATAAGCAATGAAAGAAAGCTTTGAAATACACTGTTGATTTCTAAGAAAGCAAGAGAATTATGACAGAGGGGCAAGGAAAGAAACACGGAGTTTAAACCAGAGAGGGACCTGTAAGGCAAAAGCTGACAGGGACTGGGGGTGCCAGGGCTAAGAGCCCAAGATTTCTGAGATTATCAAAAAGGAAACAAGAGGAGCCAAGGAGTAGCTCAGTGGAATAAGTGTTTGCCTGGCAAGTGCAGGGTCCTGAGCTTGATCCCTGGTACAACCAACAAAAAAAGAAAAAGGAAACATGAGATTAGGCCTATCATAGACATTCTTTCTGTAGTGAAATAGAATCTCAATGTTGTTTTAATTTGCATTTCTATAATAGCCAGAAACGTTAATCAGATAATAACAAATGCTGACAAAGCCATGGGAAAGAGAAATGTTTCTGTATTGTTTGTGGAAATATAAATAGTACAATCATCATCAAAAACAGTATGGAGATTACTAAAAAAAGTAAAATTAGAAATTCTGTTTAACTCAGCTATTCCCCTCCTAGATATCTTCCTCAAAGAGTTAAAAAAAAAAAAGTTATATTACATTGATACATGCATATCCATGTTTACATTAGCAAAATTCATGGAAGTCTAATCTTGGAGGCAACCCATATATCCATGGACAGATGAATGGATAAAGACAATACAGCATTTGTTTTTGTTTTTTTTTTTCAAGGCCCAGGATTGATTTAACTTTATTTTTTTTCCATTTATTTTTTTTTTTTTTTGACCCTTCCAGAACATCTTTATTACTCAGATTTTATCTTTGCAAATTTGCCTACTCATCAAAATGTTCATGAATTTCAAATCAGTTCTCACTGTCCACGCGGGCTCCTCCTTGGTCCCACACTGAGCACCACATGCGGTTCACCTGTGGAGGAGGGGTGGTGGCACATGACCTCCCGGTTTTCTTTCTCAGCGTGGAA
>PVKA01009740.1:54756-67391 GCA_004027165.1 Ctenomys sociabilis | reverse complement strand
TGCATGATTGCAAAATAATAGTGACCAAAGTACTCTAGTTTTTGTGGTTATATATTGATACATACTTTAGAAACTGATTGATTTGCAACATTTGAATTTTACTAAGAGTCTTAGGATAGAGTTGTATGTTATCAGTTGGAGCCCAAAGAAAAGGACAAAGGACAGGAACTGAGTTTACTCTAAATAAGCCCTGAGCCACCCAAACTTCTCACATTTATTGAGGGCTACAAGCATGCTAAGAAATGCAAAAAACTAATTTGATGTAAACAAACTGTAAATAACTTCAGGCATTCCCCAAACTCTAAATTTACATTTCAGTAGGGTGTGCCTTCCAGGAATGCATTACCTTTTCTTCAGCTTGCAAGGATTCCAAGTGGCCAGTTTTAAGCATTTGTTCTTTTTTCCTTGGTCCTTTGAGACATAAACTTCTGACTGATATCACTACAGGATAAACAAAGCCTTTAGAGCTTCAGGTGTGATAATACCAAAATCACACAACACTGAAGTCACAAAGGCTTTCAGGCAACCTCTGGAAGAAAACAAACCTGAGCCTCATCAGAAAGCAGTGTCCATGATGGTTCTGATTTTACCTCTACTGAAAAGAGGTTCTCACCTCCCAGAAGACACAAGAATGAGTAATATTTTTCTGAAACTTTCACACCTTTCTCAACAGTAACATATTTATAGTGTTTTAAATGTTAAGAAAAATAAAAAGCAGAACTAGGTTATAGTGGAAAGCCACAGGGAGCAACTAAATATTCAAACTTTAGTTTTCTGAAATAGTTCTAAAGAATTGCAAATCTTTCCTCAAAATTTGCTTATAGAATAGCCAAAAGTAAACAACCTAGGAAACAAAGGAAAACTGTGTTTGATAACAATCTTTACTTTGATGGCGTCATCAAATCTATATCATAGTTGAAGGTCTAATATGCTGGAGTGAAAATTTTGATTTTTGGGACAGCCAGATAGCTCAGCTGACTAAAGTACCTGCTTACGGAGAGCACAGTGGCCGGAGTTTCAGTACCTGGTGTGCTCTGCGCGGGCCCCACTCCCTGAGTGTGCTGAGACTGGGGAGCGAGCATGTAATCCCAGCTCTTGGGAGGCTGAAAACAGGAGGATCGCTAGGAGTACGGTCTGTTATAGCCTAACTGACTCCATCTTGACCCCTCAGTCACTATTTTGTTCCCTCCTTGTTGTTTTGTTCTACACTTGTTCCAGTACTCCACCCTCAGAGCCCCAAGTTCCAGGAAAACTAGCTAATTGGTCTCAAACCGCAGGTCCAACTGCTGTTAAAATTAGCTTATCAACCCCAAACTGCCGGTCCTGCTGCTGTTGGTGCAAAAAGATACAAATTAGCTGCCCAAATAACTGTTACAAAAGGTGCTAACCAATTATTTTAAAAGTTACCCCAAAGTAACCAATGCAATCTGCTTCTGTACAAAGCTTGCCTCATTCCCCCTTCCCCTCCCTGGCTTGCGGTTTTGAAGCTTTAAATACTGCTCCTTGAAATGGCCCGGCGTGCCTCTTTGCACTTCTGCATGGAGACCGCCGCAGGGTACCTGCTAAAATAAAGCGCTTCTCTAACTTTTTGGACTTGTCCCGTTGTCATCTGATTTTTGAGTTACAATACGGTCTACATAGTGAGACCCTGTAGACCCTGTCCTAAATACAGAAAAAAAAAAAAAAAAGAAAGAAAGAAAAAATAAAATATTGATTTTTATCTGAAGATCTATTGTTCAAAAACTGTTTACTTCTGATCTACTGCTCTATGTGAGTTCTCTTCATGATTCTATGGGGATGTGGAAGAGATCTTTTAAATAAACACCACTAATAATTATGATATAGGGGAAAGATGAAACTCATGACCTGAAAGGTACCAGGGATAATTATGTTCTCTAAAAACAAAGAATAAAATTTAGAAACAAATGGAGTTTATGGGCATAATGTATTTATTTGGAGGAAAGAAAGCTCCTGCCCTAGAGAGAGGGACAGGAGGAGGGCTCCCTGAGCTGGTGGTTCCCCCAAGTGGTCTCTTCCAGGGGCTTTTGTAGATTAAAACCATGCAGTGAGGCAGGTATAAAGTGGTGGAGAACATGGAAACTCCGTTAGGTGGCCATGAGGTGGGATGAAACTATGGTCAACCAATGAGATTACATGCACCAGCACTCAGGTAAATTTCATTAAATCCATTATCAAATGAGGAAGCGAGTCACAGGAATGTGGAACAGGGTCTCTTCCTGTTGATGGTTGGGTTAGGGACTCACTGGCACTCTTTCAAGGTGATTGATACCTACTTAAAATATAAATCACTGATACTCATCCCCAGGGAAGTATGTGGCTGCATTTGTTTACTCCTTTGTCTTGAGATCTGGCCCTTAAGGGATTGTCTGTCTCTTCCAAGTTGCAAAGTCACCTTATCTTCCATATCTTCTTTAGGGCGTGGCTCTGTCTACTGCCTAGAATATTTCCATCTAATTTAGCTGCCTACAACAATTAGATTAAAGCTATTAAACACAGGAGCATTATCTAGAAGTTATTTAATTTGGGTTTATATATTCACACATGTGATTAACAAGCATATAAGAAACCAAAGGCTGGAGTGAGGTAAACTGACAATCCTAACAGTATTTCACTGGAGACACAGAATATCAGACAAATGCTTTACTTTTATGATACTTTGTTTCTAAATAATAATAAATAAAAAATAATATGATAATTTGTATCTTCAATCAGTGGGTTCCAAAATTTTCTAATATGTTAGAATTCTTTGGCAGCAGAGACAGTGAGATTGCGTAGTGAACTAAGCATCTGCTAATGCAAGCGGAGAGACCAGAGTTTGATCTTGGGCACCACATGTCACACAGCCCCACCTCCAGGCACATTAAGCCAGCCACTGAGACCAGGTGTGGTGGCCCAAGCCTGTAATCCCAGCCCTGGGGAGGCTGAGAAAAGGAGCATCACTAAGAGTCCAAGCTGTGTAGTGAGACCTTGTACCAAATACATCATCATCATCATAACCACCATCACCCTAATTCTTTGGTGGTAAATAGACCTAGGGCTACATAAAGAGGAAAGAAAAAACCAATTTGAGAGTACTCCTCTTTTAGTAGACTAAATTATCCAAGGTTCTTTGTCTTCATTTTATCATTTTATTATATGGATTTTGAACATATATATTTCAATTGGTAGTATCTATATGCAGCTTTTAATTAACTTCAGGTCCTAGTCTAAGAAGAAATGTAAAGAAGCAGAAGGAAGCCAGCAAGTGTCCTAATGAGCAGCAGAAGGTCTAGTCCCTGCTTAGCTGCTGCCTGCCTAATGGGTCTTCATTAATTCTCAAGATGATGTATCTCCATTACAGTGCATCTGCTAGGAAGCAGGCGCAATACCTGAGTTATCATCTTTTCAATGTGATGGACTCTCAGTAACTTACATGACAAATACGAGTAGATTCCTTGTGCTGAAGAAAGTCTTCACATTAATAATTCCCCAAAATGGTTATGACTATTCATTATTTTCAATAATCCCTGTCTGACTTTTTAGTTCCTGGAAAAACTCTATTTTAGGCTGCTGTTGTGTATTTGAAAATTTTCTCATTATAGCCAAAGTTGTAAGTTGAAGCAGCAGGATCTCTCCTTCAGGTACCATATTTCATCAAGAACAGCATTTGTAACTAAAAATCAGTCTGGGCTCCTTCCTTCTCATTTGGAGAAGTAACAGGTGTTTGGGTTTGCTTTATCTTCTCTTATAAAGAAAGGCATGTATTATGTCAACTCTTGAATAATATTATATTCATCTAATTCTGGAGCACTAAGTGATCCTTTGATATTTGGAAGAATAAAAGAAATCATCACCTAAATAATAAACTAGGTAGGCAATAAAATAAAAATTTGCAGTGATATGTCTTATCACAGGAAAAGTGATCTGGTGAGGTGTGTTAGTGCACACCTGTAAGTCAACACACAGAGGCTCAGAGAGGAGCATAGCCGTTAGTTCAAGGCTAACTTGGGCTACATAATGAGCTCACAGCCAGCCTGAACTACATAATCATACTCTGTCTCATAAAAAGTCTCCAAAAAACTAAGAATATGATTGTAGATAAAGTATACTTTATTTTCTAACTCACTGAAACATCTATAGTTCATAATGGATCATGAAATCATTAAACAAGAGTAATAATTTCATGATTACATTATAGAACAAGAAATACATTCAAAGAATTAGAAATACATACATATATGTATATATGGAACTATGCAAACCATAAGTTTGTAGTTGTAGCATCTTTTCTTGGGTTTTTAAATACATCATTTGATCCCTGGAAAATTTCTCTGGATTTAACCTCCTATTCCCTTTATATCTCACTAGCAGTTTCTTATTAAAATACCATTTATCTATAGGACTCCATAGGCAACTTGTATTGTAAATTAATCTTAATTGAAGATTAAGATCGAATAGCATTTACTCTTTTGTGAGCTTAAACATACATCAATAACAGTGGAGGTCACAGTGGTATACAGGTCTCTCACTCTTTAATATTTTGAAAATTACATGATAAGGTTAAGGACACATCATGACAGAAGTGAAGACTTGCTAGAAATTTCTTACTCATCACACTTTTTTATTCTATACAAAATGTTATGCTGTTATGGCTGTTTGGTTTTATCCATACTGAAAACTAAACTGTAATCCACCTATAAAGGCGGGAGGTATTTTTATGCCTTTATGTTAACAGTGTTAACACCCTGTACAATAAGTTACCGTATAAAAAGTAATATGGGATGGTCTTTCAATAAATGTCATATAGTATTTTGAAAATTATAAAGTGAGTTTTAAATAATAAGAACATGGATTTCAACTTTAATAATATTAAAACAAGTATTACAAAGTTATAAACATAGTATAGTATGTGCCTTTGCATTGTTACCTTTAGAGTCTAATAGTCTTAGCAAACGAAAATTAAGATTTCATAGAGTAATTACGTTTGCTCATGATTAACTCTGAATTAAAATATTTAGATTCCTATAGTTTTATTTAAATTCATTAAATTCATGTAGCTTATTCTGAGCCTTTTTCCCCCTTCTTTCTTTTTTTTACTTTTGCATCAAATAGATAACCAAGGACAAAGGCTTCAATAATAAATACTTATATTCAGAAATTCATTTATTATATTTATATATTTATTTATTCATTATTATTTAAAAAGATACAAAATAGTGATGGTAGGAGCAAAATAGTATTAGAAACACCACAAGATTTCACTAGACAAAGTTAAAGGAATTGAACAATGGTTTCTGTATTATCTGATGCTATCCTCCAATTACTTGTTCAGATTACCAGATACAAACATGTAAGATGCATTTAAAGAAAAACAATCACGAAGAAGTTAAAAGAAATACAAAAGAGGAATATAAATCAGAATAAAAATATTTTTAAGCATTAATTGCTCTTTTTCAAAAGATAGCAGGAGTCTACAATATAATTATCTGAACTATTCTGCATAGATACCAAATATATATTTTTCCCTTCTTTCACTTGTTCTTTTCTTCTCCCAATTTCTCCTTCCCAATGAACAATTTCTTTCCCTTTCACAGTATCTGTTGTTTGTACCTTTTAGATTTTCATTATTCCTTTGGGTTCTCATACTAGTGAGATAATATAATATTTGCACATATGGATCTGATTTATTTCACTTACTGATAAAGATTCTAGCTGCATCCATTTATCTACAAAAGCCTTGCATTTGTCTATCTATCTATTTATTTATTTGTTTGTTTATTTATTTATTTTTGTACAAGTTCTTGCTATACAGCTTAGCTTCATACTTCTCCTCCTCTGTCAGTCTTTCCAGTGCTGGGATTACAGGCATGTGCCAATGTTTACCATTTCAGTGGCTGGCTAGACCAAGTGCCAGTAAGGCATGCAGGGATTGAATTTAGGTCCTTGTGCTTTTCAGTTGGGTACTTTGACCACCAAGAATCTCCCAGACCCTCAATCTTTTTCTTAATAGATAAATAATTGTGAGGGAAGGGAATAACTTGAATGGGACCTCTAATCCTGGCTTTTTCGTTTGTTTGTTTTGTGTTTTGTGGTACTGGGGATTGAACTCAGGACCCTATACTTGCCAGGCAAGCACTTGCTTATTCTACTGAGCTGTCTTCCTGACAGCTTCCTGGTCCACTAATTATGGCTTTTTGAGGAAACTCCATACTGATTTCCATAGTAGTTGTACCAGCTTTCATTCCCACCAACAGTGGAGAACCGTCCCTTTTCCACCACAACCTCTAGCATATGTTATTGGTGGCCTTCTTGATGACAATCATTCTTTCGAGTATAAGATGTTATCTCAGTGCTGTTTTAATTTGCATCTCTTGAATGATGAATGATGTTGAATGTTTTTTCATATGCTTATTTATGATTTCTATCTCTTCATTTGTGAAGTGTATATTCATCTCAGATGCCCGTTTTTGGATTGGGTCTTTGAACTTTGGAGTCCTGATTTTGTTAAACTCATTATAAGTTCTACATATCAGTCTTTGTCTGAAGGACACTCTGCTATAATTGCTTCCCATTTCGTGGGTTTACTGTTTACTTTGTTGGTGATTTCATTTGATGTGCAGGAACTTTTCAAAAAGGTGAGATCCTGGTTGTTGATTCTTTGAATTATTTCCTATGCACTTTTGCTTTTGCTAATGAAATCTCTACCTAAACCTGTGTCCATAAGGTATCTACATACTTTCTCTTCTAAAAGATTTAGCGAGTACATCAGCTTTAATATTTAAACCTTTGATTCATTTTGATTGTAGTTTAGTGTTTCATGGTAGGCATGGGACTATTTTATGCGTCGTCATGTGGAAAGCCAGTATTTCCAACACCATTTATTAAAGAAACTATTCTTCTTCCAATGAATATGCTCAACACCTTTGTCAAAGATGATTGCTGAGTGTGCTTGTAGTTGTATCCATATCTCCTAATTTGTTCCATTTATCCTGTCTGTTTTTATGCTAGTACCATGCTGATTTTATCACAGTAGCTTTGTAGTATAATTTCAATTCAGGGATTGTGATGCCTCCTGCCTTGCCTTTGCTACCCTGGATTGCTTTTGCTAGTCTAGGTCTTTTCTGGTTCCAGATGAATTTCAGGAATGTTTTTCCTAGATCTGTGAAGTACACTAATAGTATTTTAATTGGGATTGCATTGAATTTGTGTAATAATTTTGAGTATGGCCATTGTAAAAATATTGGTTCTTCCAACCCAGGAGCAAAGAGTATCTTTCCATTTTCTGAAATCCTCAGGATCTTCTTTTTTTCAGAGTAATATAATTTTTACCATATAAATCTTCTACTTCCTTTGTGAGACTGATTGAGGTTGTTATTGTGAAAGGCATGGTGCAATCATTATTTCTGTGTAGAAATGCTAGTATTAGTAGTTTTTCAGTGTTGACTTTGTATCCTGCTACACTGCTGACTGTGGTTATTTCATCTATAAAACTCTTGGTGGAGATTTTGGTATCTCTATGTACAGTATCATGCCATCTGAAAATAATGATAATTCCACTTTTCCAATTATTATTCTTTTTATTTCTCTCTCTTGTCAAATTACTCTGGCTAACGCTTCCATATTAAACAGTAGTCATGACAGTGGCCATCTTTCTCTTGTTATTCACTTTAAAGTGAATGTTATCAGTTCTTGCACATTGAGTATAATATTGGTTATTGATTAGTAACTGATGGCTATGGAGGGCCATCTGAGCTGCTCCCCTTGAAAGAAGAAGGATTATCTTCCTTTTGGCTGAGCCTGACCCTATTCCTTGTATTGACATGTATGGAGCTGTCTAGGACTTCTCTTTATCCTTTCAATTGGCCTTAAGCAATGAATATTGGTCTAGCTGAGGTATTGGTAGTAATTTTTGAAGACAGCATGCATGTTTCCCTGATAACCCTTACCTGCTGGGTCATCAATAGCCAGTGTTACACCCAGTCAGCTTGAATCAAGCCTTGAGATAGAGGCTATGACTTCCTGGGGCTTGAAAGATTATACCTCAGAGCCAAAGCACCAGATCCCTGAAACAGTAGATACTATCTCAACAGCATAATGCAAATTGCTCTCTTTGCATATCCTTTCTGCATATGGCAGAGGTAAATGTAGGTCCCTACCTAGCCCAGCTCCCAATACTCACCTACTTTCCACATTCTCCTCCTTAGCCACTCCCTTTACTCGGTGCAATAAACTGAGGTGCGGGCCCTGGTTGGACCCTTTGTTCCAGAAAGCAATCTTCATGGCTGGACTTAGAGTCCCTTGGCTCCACAATAATTACAAATATTTTTTAATGTCTTCACTTTTTCATTGGGAGTGGTATATTGAAGTTAGCTTGGTGGGATTCCAATAACATATCTCTGGGATTACAAATTGAATTCTTGGAATGAGATGAGAGCCTGAAGGGGTCTCTAATAGATAGCTTTTATCAGGTTGAGGTAAAGAGCATCTATTCTGATTTTTCTGTAGCATTTTTATCATGAATAAGTGTTGGGCTTTGTCAAATGCTTTTTCTGCATCTATTGAGCAGATTATGGGATTTTTGTCTTTGGCTTTGTTGATATGGTACACTATCTTTATGGTTTTGCATATATTGAACTGTAGTTGTTTTCCTGAGTTGAATTCCACTTGGTCATAATGTAAATTATTCTTGATGATTTGCTTCATTGTATGTGCTAGTATTTTACTGAGAATTTTTGTGTCTATGTTCATTATGGAGATTGGCCTGTAGTTCTCTTTTTTAGTTGGGTCTTTTTCTATTTTTGGTATACTTGCCTTCTTGATGAGTTTTGGAGAATGCTTCCCTTTTAATTTTGCTGAAGAGTTTTAGAAGAATTGGCATTAGATCCACCCTAAATTTCTTGCAGAATTCAGCTATGAATCCATCAGTACTATGCTTTTCTTTTTAGAAGGTTCTTCTTATTAAACTTTCAATTTCATTGATTGATATTGGGTTATTGAGAATTTTTATATGTTTTTCATTTAGCTTTGGTAGTTCATATGTATCTAGGAACCTATCCATTTCTTCTGTGTTTTCCATTCTGGGAGAGTAAATATTTTGAAAATAAGTATTGATAATCTCAGTTTCTAAAGGTCCTGAAATGATTTCACTCTTTACATTCCTTCATAAATTTGAATTTTGACTTTCCTTTTTTAATTAGGCTGGCTAAGGGTTTATCAGTTTTATTTATTCTTTCAAAGAACCAACTTTTAGAATCATTAATTGTTTTCACTTTACCTTGGTCTCTATTTCATTTGTTTCTCCTCTAATCTTTATTATTTCCTTCCTTTGCATTTTGGATTTGAGTTGCTTTTCTTTATCTAGGAGTCTGAAGTGCAGCATAAGATTGTTCATTAGGGCTTGCTCTGTTTTTCTGACGTCAGAATTTATTACTATAAATTTCACTCTTAAGATAGATTTCATTGCATCTTACAGGTTGTAGTAAGTTGTGTCTGCATTTTTCTCTGATTGTGAATATTGTTTACTTTTTTCTTTCATTTCATTTATGGCCCACTGATTATTCAGGATGGTTTTATATAGTTTCCATGTGCTTTAGAGCTTTTGCTATTTCTTTTGTCAACAATTTCCAGTTTCATTGCACTATGATCAGATAATATGTCAGATAATTTTGATTCTTTTGAGTGTACTTAATTATGTTCTATGTGCTAGTACATGACCTATTTTGGAGAATGTCCCATATGCAGCTGAGAATATGTACATTCTTCTTCTTTCTTTATTTTTTGCAGTACCAGTGATTGAACTCAGGACCCTGCACTTGTCAGATAAACACTTATTCTACTGAACTATCTCCACAGCCCTGAAAAATGTGTATTCTGCTATTGTGGGTGGAACACAAGTTCTACTAAGGTCATTTCTTCACTAGATTGGTTTGGCTCTGTTATTTCTTGGCTCATTTCTTCAGAGTTGTTCTTTCTCTTTGTATCAATGGGGCATTAAAGTCTCCCAATATAATTATGTTACTGCTCATAAGATTTTTCATGCCTGTTAAAATTTGTCTTATATACTTGGGTGCTCCTACATTGGATGCATATATATTTATAATTGTTATCTCTTTCTCTTGCAATTTTCGTCTAATAAGTATGTAGTAACATTACTTGTCTCTTTTAATCACACTTGGTTTGAAGTTGAAATTGTCAGCAACCAGAACAGTTACCCCTGCTTTTCCCTGGGTTCCTATAACATTGACTATCATTTTCCTTCCTTTGACATTCAATATGTTAACTTCATTTTGAGTTAAATGTGTTTCTTGCGCAGTATATTGTTGGACATTATTTCCTGATCCACTCTGCCAGTCTTCTTCATTTAATTGGTCATTTGAGGCCATTTACATTGATAGCTATAACTGATACATATTGGCTTATGTTGTTTTCCTACTGGTTGTTTTCCTATTGGTCATGTTGTTTTCCTACTGGAGGATCTCTCACTTTTCCCCCTGTTAATTGTTTGCTGTGCTTGGTGGTTCTCTTCTGTTGTTGTTCTTAAGCTTTGGTCATGTTTGTCTCTTTCTAACATATCTGTCAGTACAGCAATTTGGTTGTCATGAATTTCTTCAGCTCTTCTTTGTCATGAAAGTGTCAAATCTCTTCAATGAAACTGATAGGTAGTTTTTCATGTTACAACAATCTGAGTTGAAACTTATTTTCTTTCAGGACCTCAAATATCTCACTCCTAGCTCTTCATGATTTGATGATCTGTGTTGAGAAATCTGTTGTGATACTGATGGGCTTCCCATTATAGGTGATCTGTTTCTTCTGTCTAACAGCTTTCAATATTCTGTTCTTTTGCTCAATGTCTGTGATCTTGATTATTATGTGTCTGGGTGACAATTTATTTTGATAATGGTGGCTGGACTTCTATGTGTTTCAGTTGTTTTGGGAAAATTCTCAGAAGGGGGATATCTGGATTGCATGGGATTTCTAGTACTAGGTTTTTGAGAAGTCTGCACTTTGATTTCCATAATAGTTGCACCAGTCTGCATTCCAACCAGCAGTGGAAAATGGTTCCTTTTTCTCTGTGGCTTCTCCAACATTTGTTGTTGGTTAATTTCTTTATGATAGCCATTCTTTTTGAGATGACATGTTATCTCAGTATTGTTTTATTTGAGTTTTTCAAATGGCCAATGATGTGGAGCATTTTTTCATGCATTTATTTGCCTCTTGTATTTCTTCCTCTGAGAAGTGTGTATTCATCTCAGATGCCCATATTTAGATTGGGTCCTTAAATTTTGGGGGCTCTAGTGTTTTTTAGTTCTTTACAAATTCTAGATAGAAGACCTTTATCTGAGTGATTATTAGTTAAGACTTTTTCCAAATTTGTGTGTCTTTTCACTCTGTTGGTGATTTCTTTTTTATAATTTTATTTCCTATATTTATAGCAGAGTCTACAGGGTTTCAGGGTCTCACTATGTCGATCAGACTTGTAGTGATTCTTCTGTTTATAGCCACCCAAGTCTGGGATTACAGGTGTGCACCATCATGCCCAGTCTCAATTGCTGGCTCAGGAAGCCCCTGGGACAGGGAGAGCATGCTAGGGATCAGACCCCAAGTGCTGCATTCTGCTTAAGCAGGTGCTTTAGTTTGCTGAGCTATCAGGCCAGACCTTTGTTGGTGATTTCTTTGATGTGCAGAAACTTCTCAATAAGAAGAGGTCCAAGTAGTTTATTCTTTGAAGTATTTCCCACTCAGTTTGATTTTTCTTCACAAATGTTTGCCTACCCCTATATCCTCAAGATTTCCACCTACTTTCTCCTCCAAGAGATTGAGTTTTTCTGTGTTAAGGTTTAGATCTAAAATGCATTTTGATTTTAGTTCAGTACAAGGTGATAGACAGGGTTTAGTTTTAGTTTTTGGAAGGCAGCTATGCTAACCACTGTACCACCAACGCTCCAGTTTTAGATTTCATATTATCAGTTTTTCTATTATCATTTGTTAAGGAGGCTATCTTTCTTCCAGTGAACATGTTTGGCCCCTTTGTTAAAGAGAAGATGGCTTAATGTCTTTGTAGTTGTATCTGCATCTTCTAATCTATTCCATTGATCCTCAGGTCCATCACAGTAGCTTTGTAGTATAATTTCAAGTCATGGATTGTTATGCTTCCAGCCTTGCCTTTGCTTCCCAGGATTGCCTTTGCTATTTTACGTCTTTTCTGTTTCAAATAAATTGTAGGAGTGATTTCTCTAGTTCTGTGAGGTACGCTGGTGGTATATTGATAGGAAATGTATTAAATCTTTATAACAATTTTGGGACTATGGCCATTTTCACAATGTTGGTTCTTCCTATTCAGGAGCAAGGAATATCTTTCTATTTTCTGAAATTATGTTCAATCTCTCTTTTCAGAGTACTATAACTTTCAGTGAAATCTGATGTTATTCTGGTGGTTTTCCTTTAAATGTGATCTGTTTCTTTTTTCTAGCAACTTGTATTTTTTTTTTTTTTTTTTTTTTTTTTTTTTTTTTTTTTTTTTTTTTTTTTTTTTTTTTTTTTTTTTTTTTTTTTTTTTTTTTTTTTTTTTTTTTTTTTTTTTTTTTTTTTTTTTTTTTTTTTTTTTTTTTTTTTTTTTTTTTTTTTTTTTTTTTTTT
>PVKA01009740.1:38867-54656 GCA_004027165.1 Ctenomys sociabilis | reverse complement strand
TGCCCGGCTAGCAACTTGTATTGTTCATGTGCTGAATTTTTGGGATCCTGGCGATTGTAGGTCTGTGTGGTTTTAATTGGGTTGATGTTATTTGGAGTTCTGTGTGCTTCAGTTACTGAATGTCAGATTTGGGAAGTATTTTGCTATTACTTCTGTCCATATTCTTTTTATATTATTTGTATTGACTCCTTCTTTCCCATTGATGCCTATATGACTTACATTGTTCATCTTTGCATTGTCTTGCAGATGTTGAATTATTTTTTTCTTGCATTCTGACTATTTCTAAGAGATCTTCACTTACCTTTCACTACCTGCAATGGTGTTTTCAAGTGAAAGCCTATCTTCACTTTCATTTAGATGGTTTTGCAGGCTTGTGATGGAGGTTTTAATTTCATGTATAG
Source organism: Ctenomys sociabilis (assembly GCA_004027165.1). NCBI lineage: Eukaryota > Metazoa > Chordata > Mammalia > Rodentia > Ctenomyidae > Ctenomys > Ctenomys sociabilis. The sequence goes on along the minus strand of PVKA01009740.1, from coordinate 54,255 downwards.
CTCCGAATCTGTTTCATGCATTCTATTTCTTTCTTATATTGCTCACTGAAGGATTTTAACATTTTTGTATTCTCCTCTATTTTTTTAATGTGTCTCCTTTAGAAGCACTTAGTAATTCTTTCACTACAGTTAACATTATTTTTTTACTTCAGAGATTATTTCTATTCTGATTTCCTCTGTACCTTTCTGCAGTATTTTCTTTACTTCAGACTCTATTGTTTCAGAGATTTCAGGTGTGAGATTTCTAATTTCTTTTTTTCTAGTGTCTCCTGAATTTGTGCGTGGTGGGCTCAGGGCCTGAGAATGCATTTTGCTCCTTCTCTTTGTCATTTTGTACAGCACTGTCCTCTGAACTTTGGTAGAGCTTTGGTGCAGTTATTACCTTAGCGCCTACTGATGTTATTACTCAAGAGACTTTATGTGGTTAAGGCAGTTACAGTTTTGCATTACAGAGCTATAATTAGGAACGCTAATAATAGGTTGTGATATTTAGCAGTTAACAAACTTTTGCAACTTGTTGATTTGTATAAGAGCAAACGTTTTTGACTATATAGCTAAACAGATATTACATTGAGAATTTGTTTTTAAGTTAGTTCCCCTAAGATTTGTCTGATCACCTCCCCTTGATATACCTGCCCGGTACCACACCAGGCACATCTGGTGGTTGGGCAGGTGGTCCCACACACATGCCACTTCTGCGTGCTGGGTGGAAGGAGGATACAGCAAGTGAGCGGGTGGGTAGACTCATCCACATGCTGGTCCTGGGTGCTGGCTGGAATGCCCCTTGTATTTTTTTAATTGGTGTCTTCCTTAGATGTATCAAACAATTTTTTCATAATTGTTGTTATCTTTTTTTTTACCTGAGATATTATTTCTGATGTGATTTCTTCCATAACCTTAAAGAATCGTTTCTTTACTTCAGTTGCTATCATCTCAGACATTTCAAGTGCGTGACTTCCAAATTCTTATATGAGCTTGTCTCCTGGACTTGTTGTGGGTTGGCTAGAGGTCCAAAATTGCCTTTTGTTCCTTCCTTTTGGTATGTTTCACAGTGATGGTAGGTGGGAGGGGTGCAGGTCATCAAGGCTCTCCAGCCTTGGTGGGAGAGGGCAAGGTAGGATTGCCAAAGCTCCTCCTGCTGTATGGGATTCAATAGAGTTTCTACTTCATATGGAGAGGGGGCAAGCTGCAGTGCAAGAAGTATCTGATGATCATGAGTGCAGGCCAAAGTTATGCAAAGCTCTCTTGATTGTGGATTGGCACAGGGTAGTGCTCCCCAAGACCTACAGTTCGCTGTGGTAATCACATCTCCCCATTGGTCTTTATGGAGAGGAGGCGTGCCTGTACTTTGCAACTCTGGCAGGAAGCCTGGGGGCAGTGGGGATTAGTCTACCAGGTCTCTCAGGCAGTTTTCAGGATACGGAGGGTCAACCAGAAACAGCAAACACAGGGTGGGGGGGAATGCTGGGAGGAAGGGCTAAAGCTGCCAATCTCCTTGGCTGTCTTCAGGACAAGAAGCCCATTTATTGTATTTAATATCTTTTCCTAAAATAAAAAAGAAACTTGATACAGTATTCCATGAGATTAAATTTATTGTTCAGTTATTGAGACTTTATGATAAACAAATCATTAACAGAGTTTTGGAAGATTAGACAATGAATGAGAAAAACAAGGTTCCCAGCATCTATGACTTTATCCTCTAATAAATTACGCCCCTGTTATTGACTATAATCACTGAATTATACAATAGAACTCTAGAAATGAGATAGCTAAAAGAGAAGGATTTGTTTTAATATTTATAGTTATCTATAGATAATAACCTTGTTTGGTTATTAAATATTGTATGCATGCACCAAAACATCATGTTGGACCTTGTATATGTCAATTTATAGAAAACAAAATGCAAATATATATATATATATATATATATATATATATATATATACACCAATGATACAATGATATAACTGCAGATATTACCTTTGTTCTACAAATGGAGTGGGGCTTCACCAGTTTAAATTTAATACCCAATTGGTGGAATTCTGTGATGTCTCGCAAAGGGCTTGTTCAAAGTGCGCTGTTTGTTAAAATAATTACATTCTAGTTACCTTTTACTTTTTTTGCTCTCTGGCTCTTGCTCGCTGTTTGTTAAAATAATTACATTCTAGTTACCTTTTACTTTTTTTGCTCTCTGGCTCTTGCTGTCACTCTTGCTGTCTTTTCAAATCCAGCTGTCATTCACACAATGGAGAGACTCAGGTATCCCTCGAGTGTGAATATTAATGCAGAGACACCACAGCACCAGCGGAGGTGCCTCAGGGAGAAGTGATTGAAGAGGTGGGTAAAACAATAGCAATGCAGGGAGGGGGGATGTTTTGCCTACCTCTTCACTTTCTGGTACTTTCTTTGTTTCTACGTTCTGTTTCACAGAGCATGCTTTTTTTCATCTAATGCTCTACTAACCTGGAGGAATGTTTTTTGCAAGTTAAGCAACAGCTTTATTGAAATGTGTGCAGCTCTCATTAAAGTTCTTAGACTATGCTTTAACTTTAGAAAGCGTTCAGACTTTCCAGTTGTAAGTACTTGTTAAGGCTATTGGCACAATGCATTCACAACAGTTAAGGTCCTCAAAAGATCGCTTATATGTTACATGGTTTTCCTTTGACATCCTTTTGCCATGAATCCCTTTAAAAAGTGGTCCCTGGCCTTAGCATCACTATCTGCATCTCTGCCTCATTTCCCACAACTGCTATCCTAAGTACAGAAATTATAAATTTTTAGCTTCTTATTAACCACAGAGATCATCTATAACTTGATTTGTAGTCTTTCCTCATTGTAGACCACTTTCAATAGTTTCATTTGCGAAAATTGCTTCTGAGAGAATGCTATCTGGCATATAAAGTATGACTAATGATTTTAGGTTTTCATTACACCAATTGGAAACATAAATATCAAATATATATATATCGAACTGTTAATCATTTTGTGCAGTGAAATTAAATCAAATGTGCTGCATTAGTCTGTGAAGAATAAGAATTTTTTTTTTTTGATATTTTGTATAGCTTCATTTAGTATTACAAAGGAAAATCTTTTTTAACAAAAACTTTTTTGATACAGGGTCTTCAGACTTGTAGTGATCCTCCTACCTGAGCCTCCCCAGTGCTGGGATTACAGGAGTGTACAATCATGCCCTGTTTTAGGGCCAATGCTCAGGGTTCTGGGGCTGGCACATGGGGTCCTGGGGACTGACTCAGGTCCTGGTGCTTGTCAGGTAGGTGCTTAGACTGCTGAGCTATCTCACCATCTTTATAAAGGAAAATCTTGATACAAAGGAAACTTTAACTAAGATACTAATGAGAAGGTAAAAGTAGCCCGGGGCTCAAATAAATGTCACATTTTAACATGTTTACGTATAACTTACATTGGTAAATTACTCAAAACATAAATATACCTCCACAAGTTGAAATGGAAGGAACACATGTGCATTTTCATCAGTAATGATTCATGCTCCCTCCCTTTCCTCCCCTGTCCAAGACCAAAAATCCATATACTCTCAAGTTTGGTAGATAATGCAAAGCTATATTCCACTTAAGCCCCCACAATTGACATATGAGACAGATATTTATAAGTACTCAATAATATATGCAATTGCAAAATCTTTTTATGATATAGAATGAGAAGCCATAATTTAGTTTTTATTATTTATATTATAAAGTCTGAAATTTGTGAATATGTAGTTTCACTCTTTGATGTTCTGTACATCAAAAGATAAATACTGAATAGCTGAATATTAATAGCCAAATACTGGAGATTATCAAATGTTTAGCAACATTAGGATAGCTATATTGTGAAGATTTTATATAATAGAGTATTACAGAAAATAAAATGAGTGAATGTAATGTGCCAAGATGACATAGAGTCTTCTGAATGGGAGGTGTTTGTTTATGGAACTAAAGTATATTTCTTCCACTCCGTGGTATTCCTTTTGCTATTTATTGATAATTCTTGGTGGTAGTAAAGGCCAAAGTTCGTTAGTATCAAAGTGATCTGTATCAGTTAGGGTTCTACAGGAAGTAATCAAGGGAAAACACACACATAGCTGTGCAAGGGATTTATTAGTTTGTGCACAGGTCAGAGCCCAAGGACTCCAAGGTTGCTGTCTTTGCAGCAGACCCGTAGCTGCTCTGCTCAAGAGGGCAAGCTGCAGAGCTGAAGGGCTCAAGGACACAGCATGAGGTCAGAGGCATGGATGCTCACTCTCGAGAGTTCCTGGCATGAGCCTGCTTTGGGAAACTGAAGAGAGTGGATACTCATGGCCAAAGGCAATGGCTGCACAAAACATCACCACTCAAGGGGACTAGAGCTCTTCAAAAAAATAACACAAACAAAGGAGCAGGCAAACTTTCTTCTTTCACCCACAACTAGGGGAGTGTTTTTCCCCTTGTTTTGCTGACCTACCTGACAATCATCACTGCAAACCCCCAACAAACATACCCAGAACTGTGCTTTAATAATTTTTTTAGGTGTTTCTTAGGCCAGGCACATTGGCACACTACTAATAAATCGTGTGATTTTTTTTTCTTTTCTTTTCTTTGTAGTTACAATTTTTTCATTCTGGTTTAAAATCTCTCTCTCTCTCTCTCTCTCTCTCTCTCTCTCTCTCTCTCCTCTCTTTCTCTCTCCCTACATCTCAAATCTCTCTCTCTCTTTTTTTTTTGTTTTTGTTTTTGTTGTTGTTTCTGGCCTGGGCTAGCATGGCATGTGGCTGGAATCCATGTGGTCCCTGAGCTTGCCTAAGGTTGACTAAACAGGCATTGTAGTCCTAACTCACTGGCTGTTTTCTTTTGTTGTTGTTGTTTAAGTATAGAGTTTACAGAGTTTACAGTCTCACTATGTAGTGATCTGCTTGTGTTCAGCCTCCTACAAGCTAGGATTACAGGCTTATACCACCAGTCTCAATTGCCATCTCAGCATGCCTGAGGCCTGAAGGACAGGGTTAGCACTGCATGCTGGGGATTGAACCCCAGCCGCAGCATGTGTCTAAGCAGGCGCTTTAATCTGCTGGGCTATTTGGCAGGCCCAAGGGCCCCTTTTTAAAAATGTATTTGGTGCAGGGTCTTGCTATGCAGCTTAGACTCATAGTGATCCTCCTGCTTTCAGCCCCCCCCCCCCCAGTGCTGGTATTACAGGAATGCACCATCACATCTGGTCTTGGGGCAGCTCAGCAAGCCCAAGGGTGGGGCTGGCCCTGCATTGAGGTATCAGGGATCAAATCCCTGTTCCTGAGATTTTCTAAGCAGGCACTTAGTCTGTTGAGCTATCTGACTGCCCCCTGACCTCTCATACTGTATTGTCAAATCTTTGTTATTTTCCTCCAGCTTCTCAGTCAATTTTTCTTAAGCTCTTAGAGTAACATTATAGACAACAGCCTTCAGAGTCAACTTGCCCATTTCCACATCTAGTACCAGTCAGGTGGTTAAAATTGTCACATGTCAAACACAGAAACAAGGGTACCTACTATTGCTCTTTCTTGCATACTACGTTCTATTCCTTGGCAGAGCCATTAAACTGATAAGAAACTTCTACACCTGTTTATACACTGTGCCTTCTATTTTCCCTCTTTACAATTTTGCTTTCTATTGTCCATATGGAAATTGTAACAATTCTTAGTGTCATCTTTCTCCATGTCTCTAGTGCAATGATCAGATTCTAGTCTAAAGAACTTTCTATTAGGTAGCACATGACATTAACAAATGCAATATTGTACAGTCAACTGTTAGTTTAAAATCATGTCACCTTCATGTCTAGAATTCATTATCACACTTGTCTTAGCGACTTTCCTTGTTTTTGAGACAAAATACCTGAGAATCAAAGTTAGAATGGAAAAGGTTTATTCAACATGGTTTGTAGAGGTTTTAGTCCATACTGGGCTAGAATCTTGGCAGGTGGCTTGGCAGAGGAGCTATGCAGAGAATACTTCATACCAGGCAGAAGAAAGCAGGAAAGAGAGAAGAAAAGTCTCTTTCTGTCCCCTATGTTGTGTTTAGTCTATTAGGGTGATCCTAATCCAATCAGTGAACCAATTTGGCAATCATACACCCTTAATCCTAGAGTCTTAAATCCTAGCATTGTACCATGAATAAATCACCCACTCTAGATCGAGCCACTTCTGAAAATCCCAGCATATGACCCCTATCAGGCTTCAGAGGGAGAGGGGGGACATCTACACACAAGCCATAGCAACCCTTAATGTGAAAGCTACAGCCCTCCATAAAATTTGCAGTGCCCTCTATCTGGTTTGTTACTTCTTCGCCAGCTTCACGTGTGTTGGTTCGCTCTCTGCTGTCTCCACTCTACCTGTCCTACACTGTCTTTTCTCCACCTGTATCAATTTGTATGGTTTCTCACTTGGTGGTCACTGAATATGAATTTTACATGATCAGAGTTTTCCTCCAGTCTAATCTGGACTCAATTACTTTATTAAAAATCAACTTGAAGTCGGTTTCTGGTATCTTTTTGTAACCACACAAGATGACCTCGACTCAAGACTCCAGTAAATCCCCCATTACCTTTTCCCACCCTAAGCTGTCCTTCTACTTATATCTGAATTCTTGCTCTTGTCATTCATTACAGACATCTGATTCTCTAAGTTTCATTATATTGTAGAAAGGTAATTATTAACAATGTAATGCTGTGATGATCGTGAAATATGAATACTGGAAGTGATAATCCCTAAAAGTTTTATAAATGCTATGGTAATATTATTCTTTACTAAATTTATCAGGTACTACTGCATAAAAAGTAATATTTGCTTTCATTTTATCTCACTCAAGGCTTAGCTTAGTAGGTGTTTAGGAAGAAACTGCCAATGGAGTTCCTAATTATTCAAGTGACAATGTCAAAACAGTTAACCACCTGCAACGTCTCAGAAAGAAACATCTCGAATTCTATTTGATGCTAGTTATGAAAAGTGAAACTTAAGAAGAAGAAAGGAAGAAAGTGAGGAAGGAAAGAAGGAAGAAAAGAAACAAGGAAACAAAAGAGGAAGAAAATCAGAGGGTCAACTTCTTTTCTGTCAGTTCCTTGTGTCATAAAAGACAGATAGAAACTATAAATGATCGTAATATTCATTTTGTGGTTTATAGCCATTAGCATAGATATCCTGACCAATGTCACTGCTGGAGTTTGTGTCTAGGTGTCCCCCAAAGCCTCCCGCGGTCATGGAGACTTCTGGAGTCTGTGATTGGTTGCCATGAGTGTGGAGGCTGTACCTGCCCTTGCATGAGCTGCAGCCACTCCCTTTTTGCTGTTGCTCTTTGCTGAAGAGGAAGGTTACTCTCTGCCACCATGAAAAGTTACTCTCTGCCGTGAGCTGCTCTGCCTGGGAGCAGCTGTGTGTGGACTGAAGCCTCTACCAACTGTGAGCTAAATAAACCTTTCCTTCCTCCATTTTGCATGGCAGGTATTTGTCTCAGCAATGAAAGAAGAATGCCCGAGACAATCATAATATAAAAAAGGGCCTCTGTTTAACCTGAGAAATCAGTTTATTTCAGTGAGCCATTAGAGAACTCTTGGTTCCTGAATTTCTGCTATGCTTTCTGTCTTTTACGTTGTCTGTCATACTATTTATTTCCAAAAAATCCTGAAAAAATAGTTCTTATTTTAACAGAAACTGCTATAATTTAGAAAATGTGTTCATATACTTATTTTCTTTTTCTTTCTTTCTTTCTTTCTTTCTTTCTTTCTTTCTTTCTTTCTTTCTTTCTTTCTTTCTTTTTTTTTTTTTTTTTTTGCAGTACCAGGGATTGAACTCAGGACCCTGCACTTGCCAGGCAAACACTTATTCTACTGAGCTATCTCCCTGGCCCCCAAGTGTTGAGAAGGATTTCTTTTTGGCTGGCTCTGGCTGCCTTAGGGGTGGGTCTGGTAAGGCATGTGGAACTGGGGATCAAACCATGGTATACTGCGCCTGACTGTGTTTGCATGAACAGGCGCTTAAACAGCTGGGCTAACCAGCAGGCCCCCAAGTTGAGAAGGATTATTATTATTATTTTTTTTGGCTGGCTCAGGCTGCCTCAAGGGTGGGTCTGATAAGGCGTGTGGAGCTGAGGATCAAACCACAGTGTCCTGTGCTTGACTAAGTTTGCATAAGCAGGTGGTTAAGCAACTGAGCTAATTAGTAGGCACCCATATACTTATTTTCTAGGCAATCAGTAGATATCAAATGTTGTTAATAATATTTCAAATATTTTATTTTATTTCATTATTTTTGAGACAGGTTCTCACTATGCAGTCCAATCTGGCTTTGACTTCACTATGTAGCCTATGCTGGCCTCAAATTTTCTGTGGAACCGCCTCAAGACTGCTGGGATTGGGCTGGGGAGATAGCTCAGTAGAATAAGCACTTGCCTGGTAAGCACAGGGTCCTGAGTTCAATCTGCGGTACTGCAAAAAAAAAAAAAAAAAAAAAAAAAAAAAAAAAAAAAAAGAGAGACTGCTGGGATTATAGGTCTGTGCCCCATGCCTAGCTATTATTCCTAATCCTAATACTGCTTTGCAATTGCTCTAAAGAACAAAAATGTGTTATTTCTTTAAACTATCTTAATCCCACATTATCTATTATTCTAAGCCAAAATAGAATGAATTTTCTACTGTCTGACTTATCCTCCTTTAATAAGTTACCTCCATCTCTGTCTCTGTTTATTCATGATTATGATGTAAATGCAAGAGAAAAATGTGTATGTGTGTGTGATTGAGTTAGTGTGCGTATGTGTGTGTGTGTGTGCGCGTGTGTGTAATGAGCTTTGCACTTCACAAAAGATGAATCCCAGGCAAAAGTATCAAACAGTTTAACCAAATTTACTAGTGAATAAGTGATGGAGGTAAGGAAAAATATTACAGAATAGTAGCTCCTTCCCACTCTACTTCAACCCAAACAGAATATTCATCTAGCTCCAGAACATATCAAGTACAAAGCTTATGTTTGTATGAAGTGTTGCTTTTCTGGAGCTTCAGAAAATTGTAATAGTTCCAAAGCATGCTTGATTATGCTTCTCAGAGCTTTATCCCCAGGACAGGCTTCTGACACTTTAATTTTTGCCCCACAGTATTCATACATTTTTACCCTCCCAAGTTTATAATTTCCTCAAGTGTACAAGCTTAGGAAATTAAACCATGGGACCATATCAATAAACAGTTGTTTGGAGCAAAAGAGTTTATTTAAATATTTAAAGTGCCATTCATTGTAGGTTCTATGAAAGCACATCAGGGCAATAGTACCTGTATTTTAGGATTATAAAGACTATGGCTTGGTAGTCAAGGGTAAAATAGCCAGTAGCCACCTAGACAGCCAAAATATTTGGAATGGAACAAATATTGGGCACCATTAAAGTCATGGCAGCTTCCTTTTGTGAATAATGGAGACAATACTTATTTGATTTCAATATCCAGTTGTGAGAATTAAGTGAGCTAAAAAAAAGAAAAACCTATTATAAACATGAAGTTGGTTGCATGTGAAGGGGCAAAACCTAAAACTCCAGTCAAAAATGGTTCATTTATGTCTGAAACCATTACAAATTGATGTCATAACATGTTTAAGTTGCTCATGTAAACTAAGATAATGAATTGACAAAAGCTCAGAAAAAGCCTTGTGTTTAGCTGTGCTCCCTGGAAGGTCCAGATATAACTGGTGCCTTAAGCCACCCCTCACACACTTATTCTTTACTCTTGCATTTGGGTCATAAATAACAGTGGATAGGGCCAGCCACATAGCTCAGCACATTGAAGTGCCTACAGGCCGGTGCAGGGGCCGGCGGTTCGATCCCAGGGCCTGCTGTACGGGCCCCACCCCCAGGGTGCACTGAAACAGCAATTGAGACTGGGCATGAGCAGTGTATATCCCAGCTCTTGGGAGGCTGATCTAGTAGTGAGACCTTGAACACCCTGTAGACCCTTCCTTAAAATAAAAAATAATAATTATTATTATAGTAACAGTGGATAAATAGAGATGAAGAAAACTTCCTATAGATCAAACATCAATACTTTGAAATAAAGATTTAAAAGGGAACATGTAAAATGAGATTCTAGGAACAAATATCTCTTTGAAATCATGTCTCCTGGGGCTGGGGAGATAGCTCAGTGGCATAAGCACCTGTTTGGCGAGAGCAAGGTCCCAAGTTCAATCACTGGTGTCACAAAACAAATGAATACGTGAAATCACTTCTCATAATACAGCACACATCCATATTGTTAGGGCTCACCTTTGCCCCAAAGCTGGTGTGCACTGAACCTTAATTGTTAATTTTACTAGATTAAGAGACTTGAGAGGTTGCTGAATGGTGGGGATTCTACACTCGTCAGTATACAAATCCCTGATACACACAGCTACATGTTCTGTAGTTGGTAAGATTGCTCAGAGTGTGTCTTTGAAGATCTGTCTCCTGTTGGTGCTCTTTGCCTGGGTTCTGCTTCCTAGCTGGGAGGAAAACTGTGGTCCTGCCCCACCATGATCCACAGCACTGTCTCTGTGCTTTGCAGGCAGCCGACTACAGGCTAAAATCTCTGAAACTGCAGCCAGGTAAGCCTCTCCTCCATGAATGTGTAGCTGTCAGTGATTTCGACCCTCAGTGGCAGAGGTGACTGACACTGCCTGGCACCCCAGTATCTGCATTTGCTCTGTGCTTCTGGCTGCAGGTCCCACTATGGAAAACAAGGTACTCTGACAGCAGTGTCTACATCACCTCTCTCTCTCTCTCTCTCCTAACTCCCTGCTCCCTGGTGATTTTTAACTCTCATAGTAAAAACAAAATACCATTGTAATGGGGAAATGTATTATTATTAGCTCTTTCCTAATGACTTCCATTCCTATTACATTTGTAACACCTGTTCTCTTTGCCGTCATTCTCTCTCGCTTTCGACCGGCTTCCTCACTGTAGAGAAGGCCAAGGCTTCCAGCACCCTATTGTGTACGACAGGTGCATGTACGAGAGATGACCTGTCCCTGCATAGCAGAGCAATTCCCCCATGACCCTAATGTGCACGTCCTTGTCAGTGCCTCATTGTGAGGCCTGTTTGCTTTTTACTTTCAGTCATAATTGTATGAATGTGGAAAACTCATCCCTCTCATGAGTATTTCTAGAGTGGTAATGAAATTAAAAGACACTGAAGAAACAAATGCATCATTAAAGGAAAACTAAGGAGAAAGTAGAACCAGAAGATCCATGCAAAAAAAAAAAAATCAATATAGCATTAAGCTACTTGATTTTTAGCCATTCTTATAGAAACTTAATAATATTTCAGTTTTTAAAAATCATCTTTATTTATTTGGTGCAGGATCTTGCTATGCAGCTCAGACTTGTAGCGATCCTCCTGTCTCAGCCTTCCCAGCACTGGGATTACAGGTATGTGCCAACATGTCATTTCAGTGGCTGGCTTGATGTCTAGGGCTGGGTGGCATGCCATAGAAGGGAATGAACCCAGGTCCGTGCACTTGGCAGACAGATGCTTAGACTGCCACGCTATCTCCCTAGGCCCAGTAATATTTTATTATGTCTGTAGTTTCTGTCATCCTGATGGCTAATGATTTATAACACCTTTCTGTTCATTTATTTTCTGTTGCATATTCTCTTTGATGAAATATTACAACATATATTTTGCCTTTGCCTTAATAAATAGTTTTTCATTGTCTAGATTTGAAATGTACTTTATATTCTGCATATTAAGTTTTTCTTGAACGTGTAGCATGAAAATATTTCATTCTACTCTATAGTTTGTCTACTTGAATTCAGATTTGTTTTGTTTTGTTTTTACATTGTGCTCTTTACATGTATAAAACCTACAATCACTTTGCCTGGTCATAATGTGTTCAATCCTAGAACTTATCAATGTCTGACACCTGCAAATGAACGGTTTTTGAAGTTCTGCCCACCGGTTAGCTGACTCCTAGACTAGAAGCACAGTGGAAGGGAATGGCTCAGCAGCGCGGCTCAGTTTCAAGCCTCTGAGAAGCAGAGAGTGTAGAAAAAAGCTGGAAGGGTTGGACCTATTACTACCTGTCAGCTGGAGAGCTGCTTCGGTTCTCCTTCAGACTTCTTCCCTGACCCCTGGATGATTGGCAGTGCTCAGGATCCAAGCTCCTCTCCAGCAAATTCACAATGAAGATTAAATTCAGGTCCAGCCAGATAGCTCAGTGGACTAAGGTGTCTTCTTAGGCAGGCTCAGGGACTGAGTTTGATCCCCAGCTTACAGTACTAGCCCTGAGATGCTAATGAGACTGGGTGTGGTGCACACACCTGCCATTACAAGTCCCATCTGTGTAGTGAGACCGGTTTAACAAAATACAAAACAAAACAACAACTAGATAGATAGATAGATGATAGATAGATAGATAGATAGATAGATAGATAGATAGATAGATAGATAGATGAGTTCTTATTTTGTTTTGTTTGTGGTTTTTGTCTTCATATCGAGAATCAAACTCAGAATCTTGCTCTTGCCAGGCTGGTGCTGTGCTGCGGAGCTGTATCCCAGCCCCAAAATAACTTATTAAATGGTACAGGTCCCCAAACTTCGGGTCTAATAGGATTTAAGTCACATACTTTCTGCTGTAGCGATTATGTAGAGACTTGTGTTGAAGTTGCGTCCTGAAGCTATGTTGTATTTATAAGAAACAAAAGCATAATGGGAGAAAATTTAAAAATACTCAATATTTCAGCTTTTCATTAAGTTTGAGACTTCAAAGTATCAACAAAGAATACTGAACAAATGTCTTCTACTTATTAAAATGGATGATCTGGTCTATTAATTTTATGTGGTTAAAGCTGTGGGATTTAGCAGTATCTGTAAAAATACATGGTTAACTAATAGTGATAAAATGAACAACTCAGTGGTATGATTCAAAAATTAAATTTTAGGGCTGGAGAGATAGTTCAGCTGTCTAAGCGCCTGCCTGGCCAGTTCAAGGACCTGTGTTGGATCCCAAGTACCGCATACATATATACTGCAGTATGAGGAGAATTTTTTGCAAAGAAAATATTTTTATTTACCTATTCTCCCCTTTTTTTAAAAAAATTGTTTTTCATTTATTTATTTATTTGTTACAGGATATCACTATGTAGCTCGGGCTCATAGCAATCCTCCTACATCAGTCTCCCCAGCGCTGGGATTACAGGCATGGGCCACCAAGTCCTGGGTTCTGGGGCTGGCTCAGCATGCAGTACCAGGAATCAAATGCAGGTCCTTGCACTTGCCAGACAGGCTCTTAGACTGTTGAGCTATTTCCGCACCCCATTCTCCTTTTTAATTTTTACCTCTGAAGTATTGGTGTCTGGTCTATAAGCAGAAGAGGGGCCACAAGCCACATATAATCTCCAAGATCACAGGCCCAGGACCCACCTGAGTGTCCTTTTCTAATCTCTTAGGCATCTCTCAAACCAATCCAGTTGGTCAACCTGGTTAATCACCACAGTGAGATCCCCTAACTTGAAAGGATGGACAGTTCATATTTTACATTTTAATTCATGATCCATTTTGAGTTAATCTTTTATACTATGTGTGCTATTAGACTGAAGTTGTTTTTCTCTAGGGGGGTGTCTCGTCACCCCAGCTACAAAAGTTCAACAGACTGTCTTTCCTCTTTTGAATCACTTTCACAACTGTTTCAAAAATTCACTGCATGTATTTTTGTGGGTTTTCTATTGTTTTATGTAGTTTCCATGTCCATCCCCTCACCATGACTGCAATATTTCAGCTTTTCATTAAGTTTGAGACTTCAAAGTATCAACAAAGAATACTGAACAAATGTTTTCTTTTAGAACGGATGATCTGGTCTACTAATTTTCTGTGGTTAAAGCTGTAGGATTTAGCAGTATCTGTAAAAGTACATGGTTAACTAATAGTGATAAAATGAACAACTCTTCAAATTCACTAATATTTTCCTTGCTTTTCCATGTAAAATTTTAGAATAGTATTGTGTGTGTAGAAAAATCTTGAATAGGCTTGATACGAATTATGTTAAACTTTCATATAAATTTGTCAAGCATTTCATCTTCACATTTTTATATTATATTCATTCTTTAATTAATCGTGACATATGCAGATATATTTGATTTCATTAGTTTTATGTAATTTTCAACAACAAAAGTCCTACAAATATTTCATTAGCTTTATGCTTGTTTCTCTTTTATTAGCAACACTAAATGACATTGCATTTTAAAAATACGTCTTCATATGTTTGTTGAAAGTACTTAAAAATTCAATTGATTTGTATAGTTGATCTTTCATAATTGATCTATCCTGTGGCCTTGGTGAACTCATTAACTTTAGATAGTGCTTTGCAGATTCTTTGGTAATTTCTGCTAGGTAATTATCTATCAATAGTATTATTTCTTCCTTTAATAATATTTTTGTTTATTTTCTTTCTTTACTACTGTAAAGTATAGGTCATTCAGTACTAAGTAAGAACGGTGAAATCAAACACTTGTTGTGGAGAGAATTTTGTTTATAATATAATGTTTACACACGTTTTCTGAAAATTTTCTCAGTTTGAGCCAGTTTACTCTCTATTCTTATTTTACTCAAATGCTGTTGAATTTTGCTAAATGCTTTCTAGGCTTGATTGATATAATTATGTGATTCTTTTCTTCTGCCTGTTGAATTAAATTAATTAATTTTGAAAGCAGAATCAGCACATCAATAAGATCAATTTAGCATTAATAAACAAGAATTACCTCCAGCTATAATTATCATTATGTATAATTCTTGTTATATATCTCCAATTCCATTTGCTAATGTTTGCCAATGAATTTTGTATCTATAGTGATGATTACATTGGCCTATAGTTTGCTTATTTTGTACTATTTTTGGTTGGTTTTGCTTTGAGGCTAGTATTAGTTCCCTAAAAATCAATTAAGAAATACCCTTTGTTCTATTTTATGATAAATACTAGTATAATTTTGCTCAATTTTCTTCAAATACATGGCAGACTTCTTCAATAAATTCATGTGGAATTGTGGATTTTTTTAGCTGTTACTGTTTTAAATTCATTTTTGAAAAACATAAGCTAAATCAATTCACTCATTTTCTGTTATTTGCGTCTGGCAGCCGTGGTCCTTCAAGGCTTGTGCCATTTCCAACGCTTGAGCTCAGCTGATCAGTCCTACAGGGACTTCCTTACGCTCTGGCTGCTCAGGCTTCAGTTTGGATATGAATTCACAGTTTCCGTGGTTTTTTTTCTCTCTCTTTGTCGGATTTGCTTGTCTTCTTCTTTTTTTTTTTTTTTTTTTTTTTTTTTTTTTTTTTTTTTTTTTTTTTTTTTTTTTTTTTTTTTTTTTTTTTTTTTTTTTTTTTTTTTTTTTTTTTTTTTTTTTTTTTTTTTTTTTTTTTTTTTTTT
>PVKA01009740.1:0-38767 GCA_004027165.1 Ctenomys sociabilis | reverse complement strand
AATTTAAAGATTTAATTTTACCATTTCATTTTTTGGGTTTTTGCAGTAACAGGGATTGAACTCAGGAACTTGCACTTGCCAGCCAGGCACTTATTCTACTGAGCTATCTCTCAAGCCCTATTTTTTCTGTTTTTTAGTTTCATTGGTTTCTACTCCTCATTTTGATTATTTTCTTTTTTATACTTCATGCAATCATTCTCTCTTTTTTCCTATGGCACTAAAGTCATAATATAGATGATGACTGATTTTAGATTATCTTCTTTTCTACTATAGAATTATCTTCTTCCTTAATATGTATTTAATAACAAAAATGTCTCAGCAATACTATAACTGTCTGCCACAAATTTGTTTTCTTTTCATTGTTTCATTAAAAAATTGTTATATTTTTATTTTATAAAATAAAATAATACCAAATAGTGATATAAAGAAAAACAATGTTAGAAACAATGCAAGATTTCAATTAACAAAGTAATAAAAATTCAACACTGGTTGCTGTGTTACATAATACTCTCTTCAAATTAGTTGTTCACATTACCCAATATAATCATGTGAGATTCTTTATATATTAAAAAAATCCACATAGACAAAAACAAGAAGTTATAAGAAATTCAAAAGAGGAAAAAAGGAAAGAAATCAGGTTAAAAAATAAAGCAATAACTGCTCCTTTCTAAAGACCAGCAGAAATCAACAATACAATTATCTAAAATATTCTGCATTTATACCTAAATATATTTTTCCCTTCTTACATTTTCTTTTTTCCTGATCCCAGTTTTTCCATTGGAATATTTCTTTCTCTTTCACAGTATCTATTGTACCTTTTATATTCTAATTACTCTTTCAAGTTCTCACAATAACAAGAACTATATGTTTGCACACACAGATCTGATTTATTTCATTTACCAATATAGATGCTAGCTGCACCCATTTATTTACAAAAGCCTTAAAATTATCTTTTCTTATAGATGAAGAATATTCCATTACGTAAAAATACCATATCATTTTTATCCATTCCTTAGTTGATGGGCATTTGAGTTGTTGCCAAGATTTAGCTATGACAAATTGTGCTGTTATAAACAGGGGTGCATATATATCAATATGGTATGATGATTTCAGTTCTTTTGGAAAAATACCCAGAGGGGAATAGCTGGCTTGAATGGGACCTTCACACCTAGCTTTTTAAGGAATCTCTGTACTGGTTTCCACAGTGGTTGCATCGCTGCCCTGCAGTCCCACCAACAGTGGAGAGGGGTTCCTTTTTCCATACAGCCTCTCGAACATTTGTTATTGGGTGTACTTTTGATGATAGCCATTCTTTCTGGCATATGATGGTATCTAAGTGCTGTTTTAATTTGCAATTCTTGAATGGCCAATGATGTTGAACATTTTTCATATATTTATTGGTCATTTGTCTCTCTTCATTTATGAAACATACATTCATCTCAGATGTCAATTTTGGATGGGTATTTAAATTTTGGTGACTTGATTTTTTAAAAAAATTCTATACATTCTGATAGGAGTGCTTTGTCTGAAAGAGAGTCTGCTATAATTGTTTCCAACTTTGGGTTTTCCATTACTCTGTTGGAGATTTCTTTTGAAATGCAGAAAGTTTTCAAAAAGATGAGGCCCCAATTATTGATTCTTTGAAGTATTTCCTGTATATTTTGATTTTCATTCATAAACTTTATCTACACCTATGTCATTAAAGTTTCTTTTTATAATGTACTTAGTACAGTGTGTTCAGGGTCTCACTACACAGATCAGACTCATAGTGATCTTCCTGTTTTCAGCCTCCCAAGTATTTGGATTACAGGCAGGTGCCACCACTCCCAGCCTCTGTCCTTAAGGTTTCTACCTGCTTTCTTTTCCAGAAAACTTATAGATTTCATTTTAATATATAAATCATTTTAATATGTAAATCTTTGATCTATTTTGATTGTAGTTTTGTGCAAGTGGTAAGTATAGATCTATTTTAAGCCTTCAATATGTAGAGAGCAGTTTTTTCTGCAATATTTATTGAACATGCTCTTTCTTCCCATGAACATGTTTGGCCCCTTTGTCAAAGGTGAGGATGAACAGTTCCATATGAATAATTTTGTTTACAGCTTCTGATCTGTTCCATTGATCATCAGGTCTGTTTTTTGTCAGTACCATGCTGATTTTATCACAGTAGCTTTGTATTATAATTTCAAATCAGGTTTTGTGATGCCTCCTGTCTTCCTTTTGTTACCCGGGATTGCTTTTACTATTCTAGGTCTCTTCTGGTTCAAGATGAATTTTAAGAATGTTTTTTCTAGAACTGTGAGGCATATCAATGGTATTTTAACTGAGATTGAATTAAATCTGTATAACAATTTTGTTTTTTATTTTATTTTATTTAAGAAGTAGCAATGAGATATTTTCAAAACAGGTTAGTAGAACAGTTACAGTAATTAATACATTGTGTATAATAATTTTGGGTTTACTATTTTCACAGTGTTGGTTCTTCCTCTCTAGGAACAAGGGATTTTTTCTTTTCATCTTCTGAAATCCTCTTTGAACTCAAGTTCAGAGTACTATAATTTTCACCATATGAATCTTTTACCTGTTTTGTGAGATTGATTACTAAGTATTTCATTTTTGGGGTTGTTCTTGTGAAATGCATTGCTTCCATAATTTCTGTGTGTGTGTGTGCTCATTGTTTGTATATAAAAATGCTACTGATCTATGAGTGTTAACTTTGTATCCTACTATGCTACTGAATTTAGTTATTAAATGTAGAAGTCTCTTAGTGGAGTCTTTGAGGTCTTCTATGCACAGTATCATATCATCAGCAAATAATGATAATTTCACTTCTTCCTCTACAATCATTATTATTTATATTTCTTTAATTGCCTAATTGTTTTGGCTAATGTTTCCAGAACTATAGTGAATAGGAATGGTGACAGTGGCATTCTTGTTATGTTCCTGATTTTAAAATGACAACTTTCAAATTTTGTCCAATAAATTTGGAAGAATATGATGCTGGCTATTGGTTTGTCATAGATACCTTTTATCAGGTTGAGGTAAAGACCATCTATTCCAATTCTCTGTAGTGTTTTCATCTTGAATGAGTGTTGGACTTTTTTTTTTTTCCTCAGAACCAGGAATTGAACTCAGGCCTTGTGCTTGCCAGGGGAGAGCTTATTCTACTGAGCCATCTCCCCAGTCCTTGAGTGCTGGACTTTGTCAAAAGGTTTTCTGCATCTATTGAGATGATAATATCGTTTTTGTCCTTGGCTCTGTTGATGTTGTGAATTACAGTCATTATTTTGCATATATTGATTATTCTTTCACTCCTGTGATGAATCCCACTTGGTTGTGTTGTATAAACTTCTTGATGATTTGTTGCATTCTGGTGGCTAATATTTTATTGAGGATTTTGGCTTCTATGTTCACTAGGGATATTGGTTGTAGTACTCTTTTTTGGTTGGTCCTTCTCTGGTTTTGTTATCAGAGTAATACTTGCATCCTTGAAAGAGTTTGGAAGAATTGCTTTACTTTCAGTTTCATGAAAGGGTTTGAGAAGTATTGGCATTAGGTCTTCCTTAAATTTCTGGTACAATTCAGCTGTGGATCTGTCAGGACCTGGGCTTTATTGTTTTGGTTATTGGCAGGTTTCTATTATATTTTCAATATCATTGGCTGATATTTGTTTATTCAAAATTTTATATCTTCTTGATTTAGCTTTGGTAGTTTGTATGTATATACGAATCTGTCCATTGCTTCTGTATTTTCCATTCTGTGTGAATAAAGATTTTGTGAGTAAGTATTGATGATGTTCTCAATTTCTATAGAGTCTGTAATGACTTCCCCCTTTTCATTGCTCATTGTATGAATTTGAATTTTTCTTTCCTTTTTTAAATGAGGTTTGCTAGGGGTTAATCAATTTTACTTATTCTTTTAAGGAACCAGCTCTTTGACTCCTTAATTCTTTGTATTATTTTCTTCTTCACCATTGTATTTATTTATGTTCTGATATTTATAATTTCCTGCCTTGTTTGGGCTTTGGACTTGACTTGCTCATCTTTTTCTCAGGAGTTTGAGGTGCAGCATAAGATTGTTTATTTGGGTTCATTCTGTCTTCCTGATGTTAGAATTTGTTGCTAAAATTTTTTTTAAGACAGATTTAATTGCATCCTACAGGTTTCACTATGTTGTGTCTGCATTTTTGTTTAATTGTGAATATTGTTTAGTTTTTTCTTTCATTTCATCTATGATCCATTGATTGTTCAGGATGGTTTTATTGAATTTCCATGTGTTTATAGAGCTTTTACTATTCTTTTTTCAGAACTGGGGATTTAACTCAGGCCCTTGCACTTGCCAGGGAAGCATTTATTCCACTGAGCCATCTCCCTAGCCCCAAAGAATTTTTTTTTTTTTTTTCAGAACCTGAGATTGAACTCAGGCCCTTGTGCTTGCCAAGGAAGCACTCATTCTACTGAACCATCTCCTTGACCACTTACTATTTCTTTTATCAATAATTTCCAATTTCATTGCACTATGGTCAGATAATATATGTCAGATAATTTTGATCCCTTTGTATTTACTTGTTCTATGTGCTAGCACACAGTCTACTTTGGAGAACATCCTATTTGCAGCTGAGAAACACGTGTATTCAGATACCACTTGGTGGAACTCTCTGTAAAGGGTTGCTAAGTGCATTTCTTCACAATTTTGGCTTAGTTCTATTATTTATTTACTCATTTTTTCATGGTTCATCTATCTCTTTGTGTCAGTGGGTTGTTAACCTCCCTCAATACAATGATGTTATTCCTTATTAGATTTTTCATGTCTGCTAATACTTATAGTGTTAGGTGCTCTAATTTTGGATGCCTATATATTCATAATTATTATCTCTTCCTCTTGAAGTTTTCACCTAACATGTATGTAGTGACCTTCTTTGTCTTTCTAATCTCACTTGAAGTTGACATTGCTAGAAACCAGGATATCTATCCACTTTTCTCTGGCTTCTTTGAATGGAGTATTATTTTCCATCCTCTGACATTTAGTCTATTTATTTATTTTTTATTTAAATGTGTTTCTTATCTGAAGCATATTACTGGATTTTGTTCTTTATCCATGCTTCCTTTTATTGGTGAATTGAAGCCATTCACATTAATAGTTACAACTGATACATATTGCCTTATCTTTATCATGTGTTTTCCTACTATAGGGTCCATACTTTTCCCCTTTGCTTAATGGTTTGCTCTACTTAGTTGTTCTGTTCTGTTGAAGTTGTGTTCATCTTTACCTCATTCTAAAATATCTTTCAATACTCTTTGTTGGATTGGTTGTCATGAATTTCTTCAGTTCTTCTTTATCATGGAAGAATCTGATTGCTCCATTAAATTTGATAGACAGTTTTTCAGGATATGTCAGTCTGGGTTGAAAGTCGTTTTCATTCAGAACCCAAAAATTTTCACTTAAGCTTTTGATTTGATGGTCTGTGTTGAGAAATTTGCAGTGGTTTTGATGGGCTTTCCATTATAGGTGATCTGTTGTTTGTTTCTAATGGTTTTAACATTCTGTTCATTTGCTCAATATCTGGGACCTTGATTATTATGTATCTAGATGAGAGTTTATTGGGATTATGGACCGCTAGAGTCCATAATCTTCAGTTAACTGTATGTCAGATTATTTTGCCATAATTGGGCATTTTTCTCATACTATCTCTGCAAATACTCTTTTTATGTCTTTTGTATTATCTCCAGGTTTTTCTTTGATACCTTATAATATTTTTCTTTGAATCATCTTGCAGCCCTTGTATTCTTATTTTCTAGTTTATTGTTATTCTTAAGAGATCTTTGTTTTCATGTTCACTAACTACAATGGTATGCTCAAGGTCTGAAATTCTATCTTTTGTTTCATTCAAGCCATTTTGGCAGCTTTCAATGGAATTCTGAAAGTCCTTGATATCAGTTTGAATTGGTGTCATGCATTCTAATTCTTTCTTGTATTGTTCACTCAATGTTTCCATCGTTTTCCTATTCCCTTCTTTAAAAAAATTTTTTTTTCATTTTTTATTTTTTCGGTATCATGGATCAAGCTCAGGACCTCATGCTTACTGGGCAAGCACTTATTGCACTAAGCTATCTCCGCGCTCCTCGTCGTCGTCGTCGTCGTCGTCGTCGTCGTCGTCGTCGTCGTCGTCGTCGTCGTCGTCTTCTTCTTCTTCTTCTTCTTCTTCTTCTTCTTCTTCTTCTTCTTCTTCTTCTTCTTCTTCTTCTTCTTCTTCTTCTTCTTCTTCTTCTTCTTTTAATTTGAGTTTTCCTTAAATGTATTGAACAATTCCCTCATAATTGTTATCATTTTGGTTTACCTGAGATATTATTTCTGATCTAATTTCCTCCATTAGCCTGATGGATTTGTTTCTTCACTTCAGCTGATATCATCTCTGATATTTCCAAGTCCCTCTACAATCTTGTCTCCTGAACTTATTTGGGTGGGTTAGAGGTCTGAGGTTGTATTTTGCTTCTTTCTTTTGTCATTTTTTTGCAGTGATGGTAGACAGACAGGGTGCAGGTGAGCAAGGCTCTCCAGAGAGTGGGAGGGCAGGGGAGGCTCATGAAAGTGCCTGCTGTGTGGTGCTCAGTACGGCTTCTATCTCATTAAAGACAGGAGGGCAAGCCGCAGTTCAAGAAGGATCCGATGCCGAACACTTCAAGCCAAAGTTGTGCAAGGCTCTCCTGATGGTGCGTTGGTGTAGTGTGGTGCTCTGCGGGGCTCCTGATCATCTCTATGGTGATCAAGGCTCCCCGGTGTTCGTCAGGCTGAGGAGTGGTGGCAAAATCAGCAGACTCCTGTGGGAACCCAGGAGGCCAGGCTATGCTGTCGCGTCTCCCCATCACTGTGCTCCATTGTTGCTTCTCTTTCCTTTGAGACTTTCTCCATGAACCCTGTATTATTTGCAGGTATAAAGTTTCACACTCAAGTGGTAGATTTACTTCTTATCTCTCTCTAGTTGTTCTCTAGTATATATATATATATATATATATATATATATATATATTGTATTCATGAAATATATTTGTTAAAAATGTTTACATGCTTAATTTTTTTCTTTATTGATGCAAAACACATGTTGAAGAAAATGTATGTATGATATTTGTGTCTTAATAATGGCTTATAAACCAAAAACGTTAATGTTATATGCATCCAGATCTTATTGTTTATTTTTTTGTTTGTAGGTTTGTTTGTTTGTTTTTTGGTACCAGGGATGAAATTCAGGACCTTGCATATGCCAGGCAGGTGCCTAAGCCACTGACCTGTGTCCCTGGCCCAGATCTTTTTTTTTTTTTTTTTTTTTTTTTTTTTTTTTTTTTTTTTTTTTTTTTTTTTTTTTTTTGTGGAACGGGGGATTGAATTCAGGCCCTTGCGCTTACCAGGGAAGTGCTTATTCCACTGAGCCATCTCCTCCACCCCCCAGATCTTTTTTAAAACATCATTCTACATTGAGACTTTCCATTCATTAATTTTGAAGAGAAATCCTTTTCCTAGCTGTCTAAACATTGTGTAGGGCTGGAAGGATAGCTCAGTGGACTAAAGCTCCAGCTTAGACAAGCTTAGACATAAATAAAAAATAAATGTTCTATCCAAATACTCTTTAATTGTACCGCTCAGGCAGTATAATTTTTCTACTAATTTTCAGAATTTCTTCTAATATAGAAGTGTAAATTATAGATAGATAGAAAGATAGCGTTTTATTACTACATACAATTTTACTTTAAATTTGTTGTGGTTTTATTTATTTATTTTTTTAATTTTATGCGTTTGGTACAGGGTCTCACTATATAGCTCAGACTCCTAGTGATCCTTCTGTTTCAGCCTCCCCTTGCGCTGGGATTATAGGCATGCGCCACCACACCCGGTCTCAGTTGCCAGCTCTGAGTGCCCAGGGTGAGGCTGGCATAGTATGTGGTAACAGGGATCGAACTGGGTCCTTGCACTTGCCAGGGAGATGCTTAGACCACTGAGCTATCCCCGCAGCCCTTGTTGGGGTTTTTAATACTAAAAGGTAACATTCATATTAATATATATTCTACACACACTAGAAATTAAATATGTTTTTGAATGGAAAAATCTATAAATGTTAAATTCTGCTTGTTGATATTATTATTGAATTCTTTTATTTCCTTGTTGATGTTATGAGTTCTTCTATTAACTTTTGATGGTGAGATTTCATAGTCTCACATGTAATTGCATATACACTCATTTCATCTACCTTGATACTTTTGTTGTATTTGTTTTTCAGCTCTGCTGTTTGGTGTTGTGTAGGATTTTTATATCTGCTTGGTAGACTGCCTTATTTATGTTTCACAAGACAACTCTTCCTGCATTTTTGTAGTGTGCTAACTTTAACTCTTTGGAGAAGACACCCAGAAGGGGAATTAGCTGGTCAAAGGGATTTTTCTATTTTTAGTTTTTTAAAGGACTCTTCACATTGACCACCATGGTGGACGTACTGGTTTACATTCCTTCCAAAAGTGTAGAAAATGGTCTTTTTCTTTTTGAACATTTGTTATTAGATATTTTTATGATAGTCATCATCTAGAGTAGGATGGTGTTTCAATATGGTTTTAGTTTGTATTTATCTAATGGCCAACACTGTAAATCAGACACTGAAGAGTAAGTATCACATAGTTTTTCTTACATAAGAAACTTATACATATGGAGAGAGAGAGAAAGCAAGAGAGAGAGAGAGAGAGAGAGAGAGAGAGAGAGAGAGAGAGAGAGAGAATAAATAAATAGAATAAATAGGTAGTAGGGGGAAGTGAAAAGAATTCTCCAAATTGTCTATTACATGTTTCAAAGATATTTTAACTTATGTGCTGATGTGTTTCACTTATACCACTTAGTTCATTAAAAAAAAGTTTTGTGCTATTATCTGTTTGCTCATTCTTTGTAAGTGAATTTTCTGTCTATGTCTTATACTTTGAGAAAATAATGATACATAATGCAATAACTCTTGTTACTTTATTATTTTGTTACATATTTTTAATAGAATGAGGAATAAAATAATTAGAAATCTTATTTCTTTCTTCTTTCATAAGAAAAAAATAAAATGCATTTATTTCAAGGGGATGGGATCCACTTCATTTCCAAACATAAATCTCTGTATAAACAGAGTCAGTCTATGGTAAATTCGATGAGGGTGTTAGCACGAGACATTTCTGGGTAAATAGATGCATTTTGAAACCATAGCCTTAAGTGACACAAACCACACTCACATGTGTAAATATATCTCTGGTGTGAGAAACCAAAAGTGTAAATGAGGACCAAAACGCATAGTAGATGTAGTGAAATAGAAAGAAAATGTTCGAAGGGGAAGCGAAGCAAGGAGGAGAGAGAGGAAAGGAGGGAGGGAAACGTATGAGAAAAGAAGAACAGTGGGCCCAAGGCTGCTGCTGCACATAAGAAAGGGAAGAACAGTTGAAAGGAGGGTGGGAGAAGGGCCAAGGAATCAAGTTACGTCATACACAGGTGCAATGTCACTCCGGGCAGCGTGATTGCTATGGGCAGTAGGCCCTCAGCATTTCGAGGTTCAACTTTTCGGACTCACTTTTTGCCAGTTTCCAAAAAAAAATTCATCTAAATTATTGATCATGGATTTTTCACTATGTCATGGTATTTTGTGTTAGCATACAGTTTACGTATGTTGCTAAAATTACATAAGTTTATAAGTTTAGAAAATGATTAAAAACATTAGAAGTGGTTTGTTTGTATTTTAGGGAAGGGTCTACAGGTGTTCAGGTCTCACTACTAGATCAGAATCCTAGTGACCTGCCTGTTTGCAGCCTCCAAAGAGCTGGGGTTACAGGTGTGGCCCACCATGTCCCATCTCGATTCTCATCGAGCCCCTGTGGCGGGGCCGGCACAGCAGGCCCGGGTATCAAACCGGTGGCTCCTGCCCTGCTTGCAGGAGCTTTAATCTGCTGAGGTATTTGGCTGGCCCTTTAAAACCGTTTTTAAAATGTGTGGGAAAGGTTTATAAGAGTGGGGGAAGGGTTCATAAGGCCTAAAATAAATATAGCATCACTATTTCACTTATTTTCACATCGCGAGGGTGTCTGGAACACAGCCTCTGAGATAAATGAGGGACCACGGTATATCTAAAATGTAACTATAAAAATCGGTTTTCTGAAAAACAAAAGAAATGTACTTGACATTTTCATTCATATGAAGTTCCTGTATGTGATATTAAAATAGCTTATTTTGCTTTAATCGATTAAATGAAACAGAATATATCTTGTTGCTTTCAACTTACCTATATGTTCATAGTTAAAGGAAATATTTTAATAAAAAGCTTCTGGTTATATTATATTTTTAAATCTACTTTTTTTCAGCTTTTAAGTGGTTTTATTTGTAAAATTTACAAAATTAACGTAATTTTTGATATATTGGACTTAATCCTCTTATTTCATTCTTTTATTTTTTCTATTCTTCCTGTTATTTTTTTCTTTTTATTACCTTCTACAATTTTTAATCGTTTATATAATTCCATTTTGATTTATTGTTGTCTTTAGCATACCTCACAGTACTACATTATAATATATAACTTGTCTAGAAATGTGATCATTTTATCACTACAAATACATAGAGCTTACCTCTTTCTAGGCTATCTGGCCCTCTTCCTGTCATTATGTGACTTTATTAGATATTCCCTTTGTAGTACTTAGAACTCTATCAGATGTATAATAATTTTTGCTTCATTTAGGAAATTTAGGGTAAGAATGAAAGCTGATGGCAGATCTATATTTTTGTGCATTATATTCTTTCTTCTGTCAAATGTTCTACTGATGGTTCCACAAAAAAAATGTTCTATTGTTCCTACTTTTATCAATTACTTTCAGTTTAAAAAAATTCTTTTAGGTATTATTTTATTGTTTTATCATAAGTCTATCAAAGCAACAAATCTGTTCAGGTTTTCTTAATCTGAAAATATCTTTATTTCCTCTCTGTTTCTAGAAGATATTTTTATTGTCCCCACAGTGTATATTGTCTTTTTATGCATTTGAAAAGTACTGTGCCACTTCTTTCTGGCCTCAAAATTCTGATGAGAAATATAGTCATTAAATTATCACACACACACACACACACACACACACACACACACCCCTTATTTTTCTTTGATTTCTTTCCATAATTTTCTTTATTGTCAGTTTTGAAAAATTTAATTATGATATGTATTATCTTACCTTTAGTTTGATGTTTGTATTTCTCATTCAGCTTCTAATTTCAGATTAATATACATGTTGCCAATTTTGGAAGTTTTCAGTCATTTTGCTTTTTACTTATTTCTTCCCGGATTTCAGATTTCTGATAAAATCTGTATGAAAGTCTTGCCATATTTCCCAAGACTGCATTTTTTTTGCATAATTTTATTGAAGAGCAATTAGCAATGACACAGTTTCAAATCAAATTAGTAGAACAGATTCAATAATTAATACACTGCATTCTTTTCTCCACTGTAATTCTTCCATTGTTCATGTAGTACTATCTTTTAGCTCACTTATGCTTTATCAACTGTCATACTGATGAAACTGTCCGCTGATCATTTTATTTATTTATTTTTCTTTTTTTTTTCTTTTTTTTCTATATTTTAGGGTCTACAGGGTGTTCAGGGTGTCACTACCAGATTGGACTCAAAGTGATCCACCTGTTTACAGCTTCCCAAGAGCTGGGATTACAGGCACATACCACCACACTTAGTCTTAATTGCTATCTCAACACGCCTCTGGGGGCGGGGCTGGCAGGGCAGGCCTGGGGATCGAACCTCAGCCTCTGTGCCTGCATGCAGGTGCTTTAATCCGCTGAGCTATTTGGCTGGCCCTGATCATTTTATTTTGGTCATTTTCTGTCACCAAAATCTTTGTTATGATCTCCTTTTCCTTTGCTGGGATTTTTCCACTTCTTTCATAAGGTTTCCAAGTATGTATTTATCTATTGTTTGTAAGTGTTCATGTACCATAACATTGTCTAGGTACTTTAAATTATTTTCCAGACAATGTCCCTTCACTGTCATTACAGCAGTGGCTTCTTTTATTTTTCAATCTGAAATTTTACTGTTTTTTTCAGGTGACTTTTTATTTTCATCAAGTAAAAACCTGGGCATTATGTTGTATAATGAAAATCCTTATTTAAATATTTTATTTCGACCATCATTCTCTAGTCCGCGGAGGGTAGACATCATCATATTTCTGAAAGATAGAGGTAGAAATATGGGTTTTCAATTCAGCCTCCATGATTCTCGGTGAAGAGGTAGTTTCATAAGCACTGAGGTAGTATTTTTGATTTCCTATAAGATTTCCCCTAACCTTAAATTGGATTTGGCTTCATTATTTTTGGGTGATGATGGAGACTCCAAAAACTACCTCTGATACCACCCTGAAATGGAAGAGCAGAAAGGCCTCATTACTGTAACTTAAGAGTAGAAATTCAGGCTCTTCAAATCAGGGAATTCCACAGACACACAGGAAAAGAAGCCTGGCTAGAATTGGCCTCAGTTGTAAGTCCCTTCTTTCCACTTAGTTTTCTCTGACTAAAAGAAAACTTACATCTGGTAAGATCAATTAGCAACTGTGACAGCCACACACGTAAAAGTTGGGGATCCCCTTGTCTTTGCTGACGAGGGCTAGAAGGGAGCCTGGTCTCTTTTGCGCTGTTTGGCTGGAGTACAGAAACCACCATATACTTGCTTTTGGCTTGTGAGGTTGACATTTTCCTCAGCCTTTGAAAGCGAATGGCTTTGGGGGTTCTGTTTCACTTTTGTTTATAAGGCTTGTTGTTTTATGAATTGCCAAGCTTCCATGTCTGGAACAAGTGATGAAAGAGAAATAACTAAATGTCATGGACTTGCATCTTATTCTCTTCTCTTTCTTTCTAGGTGTGTCTTATGAGTAATATCCAGGGATCGCATTCTATTGAGCAGGAGGATCAATAAGCACATGTATTCACTCTTCTCAGAAGAATTATTCTTTTTTAAATAGGTCAAATTGATTAGTCTTTGAGTTTCCTACTTATTTGCTTTATCATATGCAGTTTAACAATTCAGTTTAATATAGGTAATAGAGTTTAATCATAGTGAAATAATTTATATTTATTGTCTGTAATTTTTCCTATATAACAATTTATAATTCTTAACATTTTAATTATAATATGTTCAGTGAAATTTATGCTTTTTTATCATGATTACATTAATAAATACAGTTGCAGTACTCCCATTAATTTCAAAATACCATTTTTGCTAGAGGAACTAACAATAAAGAGAAACAGAAAGATACAACTAAGAGTAAAGGCTGAGGAGATGGCTTGGTGGTCTGAACGCCTCCCTGCTAAGTGCAAGGACCTGGGTTTGCCGCCCAGTACCACATGCCATGCCAGTGGCACACTCCTGTAATCCCACTGCTGGGGAGGCTGAGACAGGAGGATCATTAAGAGCCTGAGCTGTGTCATGGAGCCTAGTACCAAACACATAAATAAGTAAAAAGATTTTTAAAAACTTTTTAAAGAAAGACATACATCCCACTCTTTGAAGGCCTTTCCTTCCTCCTGCACATTCCAACGGCTTAGCTACCAGAATGTGAAACACTCTCCACCGGGATCTGAATGGGACTCCTGTGTTTTAGGCTTGAGTATATTAAATCTTACCTCTGCTACTTCAGACTCAATGTCCAAAGACCTAATGTCCAAGAATCTCTTATTAATGGATATCCCAGGCTCGCGCGGCAATGTTTTCATTTCATTGTCACACATGCCAGGACAAGCTTTGCCTTTGATAATATTTTTTTTTTTTTGCACAGTTTTTGAATTTTGCTCTCTGGGAGTGTCTGTGGTTCTGCAGTAATTAAGTTCAATGTGGCACATAAACTGAAACATGTCTTGCAAGGATGAAGTAAATGGGATCCACACTAATTTCTGACCTGAATCCCACCAAGGAGTATCCCAAGGTAGCGTTCTACAAAGCAATCTTTGATTAAACTGTTAGATTAAAGAAAATTAAAGTGGCTAGACAGCTCCCTATTCACTGTATGTTGGAGAAGGCTTGAGAACATATGTAACTCTTTTCAAAGCTGGTTGTAAATCAACTCTCTAAATTGCTTCCAGATTGGTATTTTCAGGCAAGGCATTAAAATGATGATTCTATCAGCCAAAACACTAATTTTTGCTACAGCACTCATGAATACACACTGTTACCAATTCTCTTTACCTAATAGAGAAGAGATAAATGCTTGTATAACCAATTGCCCTCTCTCATGGCCAGCAGATGTGCTATCTGGATAAAGACTCCTGAACATATTTCAGTCATACAATTTACTGCAGA
Source organism: Ctenomys sociabilis (assembly GCA_004027165.1). Classification (NCBI taxonomy): domain Eukaryota; kingdom Metazoa; phylum Chordata; class Mammalia; order Rodentia; family Ctenomyidae; genus Ctenomys; species Ctenomys sociabilis. The sequence continues at coordinate 24,429 of PVKA01009740.1, read as the reverse complement.
TTTTCAAATATATTAGCTGAATACATCTCTGAAATATTTTCATATCAATTCTAAAAAAAATCTTTCCCAGAGATTTGATTATATGATATCCATAAATGTACAAAACTAAACAGAATTGGAGTCTTTGATAGAGACTTTTATTTAGTTTTTTTTTTTTTCAGATTTTGGAAACAAATTTTTTAATCTTTTATTTATTTGGTACAGGGTCTCACTATGCAGCTTGGATCCATACTGATCCTTCTGTCTTAGCCTCCCTAGCACTGGGATTACAGGTATGCACCATCACTCCTGGTTTCGGTAGCCAGTGTGGATTCTGGGCTGGGATAGCATACTGTACCACACATTGAACCCAGGTCCGTGCACTTGCCAAAAGGTATTTAGACCACTGAGGTAGCTTCCAACCCTGAAGATAAATTGTTTGATCATGCTATTTGTAATATATTCAAATTAATCTTTAAGTTTCCTACTTTGACTTTTCCTAAACAATACTTTAATTTTTTAAAAAATTAATGTTTTCAGGGGCCAGAGAGATAGCTCAGTGGAATAAGCACTTCCCAGCAAGTTCAAGGGCCTGAGTTCAATCCCTGGTTCCACAAAAAAAAAAAAAAAAAAAAAAAAAAAAAAAAAAAAAAAAAAAAAAAAAAAAAAAAAAAAAAAAAAAAAAAAAAAAAAAAAAAAAAAAAAAAAAAAAAAAAAAAAAAAAAATTAATGTTTTCATTAAAGCATAATGTTTATGCAGTATGTTGAACATAACTAACACTAATATGTGTTTAAAGACTTCTTTATTTACCATGCTTTGATATTGACTATAAAAAGTAATGACTATATTAATAATAGCAAGATTCTTAAATGATTTTCAAAGAGGAGTTCTGCTTATTCATTCAAGCTCCTATATTTTTTCTTTTTCTAGGAAATATATATTCTCTACCTTTCATTAGATTTTCAAAGACACCCCCGAATAGAGACTCCAGTGTGGCTGATTAGAGATAGAGCTACATGAGAGAACCTCTAAGGTGATACACTGGGTAATGCCAGTATTCTGAAGAGCAGTAAGTAACCATACTTGACCATGGCAAATCAACTTGAAGGGCAAACCCACTAGGTCAGAGCAATCCCTCACTCTTGGCAGAGAGCTGCCTCACAATGATCCATAAGCAGCCAAAGAAGTCATGTTACAATGCATGGAGCCCATCCCCAGACACATTGGGCATTAAAGAGAGACATGGCAGAGTAGGCACCATCTTATGCTTCTCCATGCACCAGAACATTCTGAGACAGCATAAAATCCTGCCTGCCACACACTCCCCCATGTAGGTAACTACCTATACTGCTGCGTAAGGGTGCTGCACCAAATTCTGTGGGTCAGAGATCTGAGATATCTTAGGACAGGGACTAGGGAAGGACTATGGGCCAAGGGTCAGAAAATGGCAACCAGGTTAAAGGAATGCTGCAGATGCACAAGGCTAAAGGCATTTGGAGGGAGAAGAGATGAACATAGGCTTGCAGTGAAGAGGATGGAAGTGGGAAATTCCAGGCAGACACTGTTTGAGACCAAGAGCTTAAGCAAACTAGACCACCTCATCATTCTCCCAAATTAAGGAAAGTGGAGTGATTTAGTGACAGAAATAAAGGCATGGAATTAGCCATACCCAAAGCAAAGCACAATCTGCAACCCTGGCGTGGGTCCGGAGAGCCTATGTAATCAGCAGCCTTCACTGCAGACCACTTATCAGTCCAATAAGAGGAAAACCGACTGAGTAACTTGCAATTAATCGTGACTACAGCAGAAAGAGATCTGTGCATATCCCTTGGCTCTATGGCACAGCAGTCACGTCGGCCTTATTTGTTGGATTCACTGGTCACTCTTTTATTTTTTTTCTCTTTAGATGCTTGATTCTTTATTATTAGTTTCAGTTTCAGTTTTTAAAAAATTCCTCTCTCCCTTTGTGTTTTAAATCTTTTGTCTTTAATTTTTTTTTCTCTATTTTTCTATTCTCTCATCCTCATCTTCTTACCTCTTCCTCTTCTGGCTCTTTTCCTCTTTCACATTTGCAAGCCTCAATAATCTCACACATACTTGGTTTTAGTTGCACTTCTCTCTCCAGTTCCCTCCTATGCTTCCTAAATATTCCCTTAAACCCTTTAAACACAAGCCATTTATTCCAGCTATAAAAATAAATTCAGCAGACTCCAACTCCTGCGTTACTTTTTTCCCTATCGACGCTTCTTTTACTTGTCTTTTCACTGATCTAACCCTTCATTTTTCCCTTCCTTCATATTCTACACCAACAACTAACAGCAGTGCAGTATAACATATAAGGGTCAGCGATAAAATTTTAACTGCCAAAACAAGTTTTACTCGTTTGTGATTGATGGGTGGTAGAATCTAATAATGCTGGTGCAGCTGATAAGAAATATTTTGAATTATAGTGACCTGGCCCAGTCAGAACCAAACTAAATAGATCAAAGTGCTGGACAAAGATTTTTGATAAATAAAACCTAGATCACATCATTAGAAAGCAGGATCCAACTAAAGAGATTATATACCAACAACAAAGATTGTTCAGTCTATTTGACCTTAACCTTCAGAACAGCAATGAAAACATAAGGCAAAAAAACATAAATGTATTGCTGTGGCTTGTGTCTAGATGTTCCCCAAAGCCTCTTGAATCCATAGGTAGAACTTTTTAGAGCTGGCTGTATCTAGGATATGTGGATATAGATGAAAGTTCTGATAACCAAATTAGTCAACTGGTAGGGTTAGCATAGCTCTTGGTGTGGATGAAGGGAAGGCCCATCTTGGGTGTGAGTGGGACCAGCTATAGTGTGTGAATTTTGGATGGAATAAAAGGGCAGTGGAGACTTGCTGCTGTTGCTCCACCGTTGCTGTTCGCTGCTTCTTGCCTGCGCGATGCTATGGACTACCTCTTCTCTCCCATGACTCTTTGCGGTGCCGCTGTGCCTTAAAAACAAGTTCTTATGGGATGAAAGTTCTATCAAATGTGACCTATGATAAACCTCCCATCCTTTAATTTGTGAGTGTCGGGCATTTTTGTCCCAGCAATGAAACTAACTAAGACAGGCTCTAGTCAGAAAAGTCTTACTCTATCTAGGTTTTAACCATCCAGCAGAAAAGTATAAAAATAAAGTATACATTGCAGAGCCATAATAATAAGTTGAGCTGTAAATGGCTATGGTCGACAACTTCTTCAGATAACTCACTATTGTTGTGGAATGCTGGACTGTGTGGGATTGTATTGTTGAGTTCAAGCACCTAAGTTAGTTGAATGACAATGGAGTGCCCATCTCTGACAGGTGTAGACAAAGGAAGGGGTATAGAAAGAAGCATGATGTGTGTATATAGACAGTACAGTTGGGATAGATAACACTGTGCTTCTACATAATTCTATGAGAGGCAAGATTTGCACTAATGGTGGTTGGACAGGATATTATATCAGTTTCTAGTACTATGGACAACCACTAGGAAAATAACAAGGTAGAAAGTATTAATTATTGAATCTTTGATATAATTCAGGTATAAAAAATAAGATACACAAAGAGCTACACTCTATTTACTGATAAGAGACATGCACATACAGTGTAATAATGTCTGTAAATATAATATCATGTATGCACCTTCTATGATACCAAAACATTATGAAAACAGTTTGCAATGTATTAATTTATTAAATCCATTTTGTCAAGGTATCTTAAAACTGTCTCATTGATATTTGTACTTCAATAAAACAAAAATAAAAAAAATAAAAAATAAAATCTTCCAGCTCTACCAAAGCTGATCCAAAGGCACGGAAGGAAAGTAAATCAAACACCAAGATGCTAAATTGTAGAAAATGTCAAAGAAGCAAAAACACTAATGAACAAAACCTTCAGCAAGACCAAAGACAATACTACCAAGTAGCTAAGGTAAGGAAAAACAAGTTAAATTATTGAAATATGAATGTCAAATTTCCCAATGAAGTAGAGCTTATGGAAAGGTGCCAAACAGATAACCTGGAGATAATTTTTTTTTTTTTTTTTTTTTACTAATCCAGTAAGCAGAAGACGTGACCAAGGTGAAGAGAGACTGTCAGGTATAGAAGACGGGATTATAGGACAGCAACACAAGACCAGATATGCAGGGATTCCTTATAAACAACAAGATACCAAGAAAAACTGATCTAATCACTACTAGCTTTTGCAAAGAAGGTCAATTTAGTGCTATTTAGCATTATAGAAGTTAGGGAATAGCAAACGTGGTATAAAAAGACTATTTGCACAAATCATAGCAGACATTTTCCTAATATGGAAAAACAATTTCACAGCACAGAGTGACACATGTAGAACACAAAATAGACACACACACACACACACACACACAAGCTGTTTCTCAGGATGCACAATAGTCCAAGTTATAGGAATGCAACACAAAGACAGAATCTTAATAGCTATCAGAGAAAAGTAATCAATTAATTATAAGTTAATCCTATTATTCTTATCTCAAACTTTGCAAAACAAACTTTGGAGCTCAGGAGGCCCTTGAATGAAGTGTTTTAGGACTGAAAAGAAAACAACTTTCAACCCAGAGTATTATATGCTGGAAAAACACATTTCAACATTGCTGGGGAAATGAACATACTTCATGGGAAAGAAACCCATAAAATTCATGATCACTAAACCAGCCCTATAAAATATTTTCAAGAATTTCCTAGATATAAGTAATGAAGTCAACAGATCCAAAATGCCATCAAAATATAGAAAACAATATTCTGTGTATCCATACTCCCCAAACAAGTAGGAGTTGTAATTGTATTTTCAAACAAAATGAAAATCAAGCTAAAAATGATCAGAAGAGCAAATAAGTTCATTACATGTTAGCTAAGGAAATAACAGGAAGAGATAACACTGGTAAATACATACATACAGAATACAAGTGCAACCAAATTTTTAAAATGCTCTTCCAAACATGAAATATGGTTCAATACAAATATGGCTAGGAACTAAAGCACCATATTTTCACAAACAGATGAACTAGGTGCACCAACAAAGAAATACCAGAGGTGAATAAATCTTTGAACAAGTAGGCTTAAAAGGTCTCTATAGACTGTCTTGTCCTACCACAGCACAATTAACTCTTGTAAAAAAGAATGATAGTACTGGATATCCTGGTTATTTTCTGGCTTTAGAAGGGAATTTTTCTGCTTTTTTCCCATTTCACTTGGTATTGGTACTGAGTGTTGTTATAAATAACTTTTTATCAGGGTGAGATACATTCACCTATACCTATTTCCTTCAGTATTTTTATTATGAGTGCAGGCTGAATTTTTATCAAAGGCTTTTTCTGCATCTACTGAGATGACCACATAGCCCCTGTGTTTGCCTTTGTTTATATGGTGTATTCCACTTACTGATCCATGTGTGTTGGCCCTTGTCACGTCTCTGGGATGGAGATGACTTGGTTATAATGCATGATCTTTCTGGTTATGTGTTCTGTGTTGTTTTCAGGATCTTTTTTTCTTTTTTCTCTTTTTGTACAGGGTCTCACTAGGCACCTCAGACTTGTAATGGTACTCCTGTTTTCAGTCTCTGCAGTATTGGGATTACAGGCTTGCGCCATCACACCCAGACTCAGAGTGCCTGGGTGTGGCATCAGGGATTGAACCCTGGTCCCTGCACTTGCCTAGGCAGGCTCTTAGTCTGCTAGCTATCTTGCTGGCCCTTTTCAGGATATTTATGAGGATTTTTCATTAAGGATATTGGCTTACAGTTTTCTTATTTTGTTGTGTCCTTTGCTGGTTTTGGAATCAAGGTAATAGCAGTTTGCTGAAATGAGTTAGGAAATAGCTCTTGTTTTCAATTTTGTTAGAGTTTGAGCAATATTAATATTAGATTTTTTCCTGAGGTTCTTTTAAAATTCAGAGGTTAGCTTAGCCACTTCTTGTCTTTTCCTTTTTTATTACAGTCTCAATTTCATTTGCTATTATTGATGGGTTTAAGGTATTTATATTTTGTTAGCTTTGGTATTTCATATGTGTAAGAATCTGCACATTTTCCCCTCAAATTTCTAGTTCTTTTTTTTTTTTTTTTTTTTGTCAGAACTGGAGATTAAGCACAGGCCCTTGCACTTGACAGGGATACGTTTATTGCACTGAGCCATCTCCCTGGCCCCTTTCAAATCTCTAGTTCTTTGGCATATAAATTCATAGTAAATACTCATAATATTCTGGGTTTTGGTTTTGTCTGTGGTGATTTTGGTCTTTTTCATTTCTAATTGCATCAATATAGATCATTTCTTTCTACAAATTCCATCTAGTTTTGGTCTATGTTGTTTTTTCTTTCAAAGAACCAACGCTTTTATCTATTGATTTACTTACTTTTGTGTCTTCTCAACCACCAATTTCTGATAATTTTCTTTCTTTCTCAACCACTCTGATAATTTTATTTCTTCTGCTAGGTTTAATTTAGCCTGCTCCTGCTTTCCTGGGACTTTGAGGGCCATCGCTAGCTCATTTGGTGCATCCCTGTTTTTCTGCCATGTGCATTCATGGCAGCAAATTGCTCTCTTCTATCTGATTTTTTGTGTCCTTTAGATTCTAATATATTGTATTGAAATTATAACTTGAACCTAGGAAATATTTAATTTCTTCTGAGACCTATTAATTATTCAAGTGTGTATTTAATGTATAAATGTTTCCAAAATTTCTTTCACTTCATGCACAACTGCTTTCTAGGATAATTTAAATTATACTGTATTTATTTAAATAAATAATGGGCCATTGCATTAGGGACCCTTTCCCAGTGCCATTATCAGGACCCCTTCCATAAGTGCACTGGATTTCAAGTTATATTACAAAGCTTCAGTGATAAAAACAGCATTATACTGATGTGAAAGCAGACATCCAGATCAATAGAACAGAAAAGAAGGTGAAGAAACAACAACACCCACATTCGGTCAACTGATGACTAAGAGTCAAAAATGTATACTGTATTAAAGGTAGCCACCTTCACAACTGGTGCCATAACATTGGGTTCACATATGCAGAAGATTAAATATTAAACCAGAAAATCATTTATCAAAACAAGATCCAAATATAACAAAAACTTGACTATTAAAGCAAAAACACTCAATCTGTTCCAAGATAAAGATAGTTAAAACTCTTGAGGACATAGGCAGAGGTAGGGACTTTCTACATTGAATCTTAATTGCACAAGAAATAATATCAAGAATCAATTTAATTAAATCAAATTTAAAACCTGCATATAAAAGGAAACAATCAACAAAGTGAAGAATCTATGGACAACAGAATGAGAAAAAATTTGCCAGTTACTCCTTGTTCAGAGGACTGATATCTAGGATACAAAGTTAACTGGAAACCTCAAATGAAAGAGCCAATCAAAAATGGGCAACCAAAATGAATTGCTATTTCTCAAAATAAGTAAAAATAACCAAGAAATACACAAAACTTACTAGTGGTCATCATACTGATGTAAGTAAAAATAACATGATGATCCCATCACACTCTGGAAAATCATGGCTACTAGAAAGGTATCCAGGGATACAATCAGTGTGAGGTACTCAGACAAAAAGAAGGTCTATCATCAAGAAATCAAGCCTTGGCAGATGATACAGAGGAAGCTAGTAGAAGGAACCCTTCCACATTGTTGGTGGGCATGCAAACTAGTACAATCTCTATGGAGACCAATGTGAAGGTCCTCAAAAATTTAAAACTAGAAAGTCCATTTGACCCAGATATATATCCTCATGAAAAATAAAGACATCATATTGCAGTGGTAGATGCATAGACATGTTTATAGCAGCATAGCTGATAATGACTAACTCTTGGAAGTGGTCTACAAACATCAACAGATGAATAGATAAAGGGAGTGGGTTATTTATGCACAAAAGAGAACTACAGTGCCATAAGGAAGGATAAACTTGAGTCATCTTTAGGACAGTGTGTATACCGTGAGATCCTTACTCTTAAGGGAAATGAGTCAGGCACGAAATCTTAAATGTCATATGACTTCTATTATATAAGCAAATTACAGAACATTTAAATAGCAAAATAAAAGTCAGACAATAAGAAACAGGTAAACACAAGTTTTGCGGATGTGAAGGTGGAGCAAACAAATTGGTGAGGAGGTAAACTGAAGAATAAAAGAGCTGAAGGGGAATAAAATGTATCAAGATATTATGTACCACGGAAATGCACTCCACAATGACTGTTCATTATGTAATAATAAAAACATTTTCTTTTGAGAAAATTTGACCAAGGGCTTATTCAGGTTAGCTCTTTCATCACATGCAGTCAAGTCATGCCTCACTGAACGATGGGCATATGCTCTGGGAAATGAATGTCTATGTAATCTTGTTGGGTAAACTTTCACAAGTAAGTTATCATTCACTAACCAAGGTGATCTTATGAGGGCACTGTTGGGTAACCAGTCTGTCATTGACCAAAATGTCACCCTGGGGCATATTTTCACTTCAGCATATATGCAATAGTTTTTACTGTGAATTCTATGAAATAAAAAGCTATGCCTTCATTTTTCTGCTCTCAGGAATCACACTCAGGGCTTCATGCTTATGAAGCAGGAGTTGTGCTGCTGAGCTACATCCAGGCCCCAAGACTCTGCCTTGAATCAAGCTTAAACGTCATTTCCTAGCAAAGATTTTGGCAAATACTGTAAATAGCATAAATATTTGTTGAATGTAAGTCACATCTTAAGTTGCATAATATTTAAATTTTAGTCTACTATATTAATGATGAAATCTACAATTACTTTTCTCTAGGTAAGCATAGAAAACAACAAACCACCAACACCAGTTTATTGCCTGTGAGTATAAATCAATTACTCTGCATCTTTTCAAACATTTATGTGAAATTCATTTATATTCTTGTCTCCAGTATGGCACTAACAAACAACCTTTATTTGAATCTCCTGAATACTAATTAGTATGCAAGCTAAACCAGATAAATTAATACTGTAGCATTGCTCTGAAATACATGACAGATTTTTTTTTGTGATTATATAGACTATGCTATTTTCACTACAAGGAAATCGCTGTATCTAAGTGTGAAATGTTCTTACTATACAACATGCAGCAAGAAAGTCCAGTTTGGGTTTGAGCCAGCATAGCAAGGGCCTTAACACAGTGGGAATGGCCCTGAAAATAAATATTAATATGTAGCCTATGTTGTTAATAATAGCTTTCCACTAATGAGAATGAAAATCTATAGAAAAATAAATAATTCATTATTCAATTTCAGAAGTCAATTACTACATAGGAAGAAAAGCTTATCAGCTGCCACTCAAGAGAAGCCCACCAACTCTACTGAGGTGGATGCATGGTTATAAACATCTTCCAGGTGACAGATATCTGTGGACTTGAGCATCATCAAATGCACAAAGAAGACAAATTCTTTTTGTGGGCTGATATCATGGAACTACTTAGGACAAGTAACAAACTGTCAGGGTCTCGCATCTCCTAAAGTCAAAGGAAACATTCCATATTTCCTGAACAGTAAGAGCACATCAGTTTTCTCGCGTGAATGAAGGAAATGCTATGAATGTGGAGAGAAAGAACAAACAGCAAGAGGGCTTTAGAGCTGAACTGCAGTGGAAAAGTCTTTTATGCTTCACTGAGTGCTCTAGGAATTAAGCTGCAGCAAGGATATTTATAAGAGAACCACAGTGTATTCCAGCAGGAAGAGCCTTGCTTGTCCCTGGCTAAAGGGAGTAGGTACCATAGGCTCTTGAACTGTATGACAGCTCTATCCTGCTCTCCAAAGAAGTGTCAGAGTTGGTTTCCAAAGGTCAAGCAAGCCACTTCTAAATGATGTCCTTGCACGCCCCTGCACCAAATGTGATCTCTAGTCCAGTGTCCACCATTCAAAGTGCAGAGCACAGATGATTTCATGGGTTCTTCGACAAAATCTTTTGACTGCAAAGATTAGCAGTCAAAATTGGCCTTGACAATCAATCTCAGGGCTTCTTTCTGATACATTTTGGCTATCTCCATTATGGGAATTATCTCTCAGTGGCACCTATATATCTGTATCTCACCCAACTGTAATACCCTTTTGTCTCTGTGGTTAGGATCTCTCTGGGTAGTTCCGGGTGGCCTTGAGCTTACAGTGTAGCCCGGGCCAGCCTTGCACTTGTGGTAACCCTCCTGTCTCAACCTCACAATTGCTACTTTATTGCCATGTGCCCCCATACCAGGACCTTTTAACTTCATTTTAACAGCGAGAAAGAGCAATGCTTGTGCATAGAGAGTACTCAAATGCTTGAACGTGGTTTTAAGATAATTTGGATCAGAGATGATAGGTCAAGTACAGTCAGGACAGAACGAACACTGAGAACCACAAAACATCTGAGATTGGAATGCCGTTGGAGAATGTAATTCCTTCTCTCTAGTGATTATAAATAGAAGTTCAGATAGGATTCATATCCTGTCTAGCATCCCAGAAGAAGAAATGGTAAAGCCACAAACTGAAATTCAGTTTTCCCTTTTTCCAAACCTATAGCTATACATTCTGTTTCAAGACCTTGTAAAATGCTTCACAGACTTTCTGCCTTCTGGCAGAAGAGAACTCTGGTAATTAAAAGGAAAGATATTTCCTCTTCAAACCAATACCCAGGAGAGGCTGCTTAAAAGGAGGAGAATGCTGCTTTCTAAAGAAGATTGTTAGAAGCTTCCCTGAATATAGACTTTCTAACTAATGAACACACAGTCAAAAAAAAAAAGAGTAAGATTCTCTGTTCCTGCTGGTCTGTTCTGAATTATTCCTAAACTAGATGGGAAAGTCACCTGAGGAAGGGAGAGTAGAGAGAACATGGCAACTTCAGAACACTTTCTGGAAAAGAAAAACTGTGGCTTCACCTCAAGTTTCCCTTCCCTGTTTTCCACATTCTCATCTGCTATTCCAAACCCTTGGTTTGCCCATGTTTTTTTTTTTTTTTTTTTTTAACCTCACAGATTTCATCCACTAATTTTAAGAACTCAGAAAGTTCAATACATCTAGCCATTTTTTTCAATCTAGATAAATCAATTTTCTTTTTTTTTTTGTCTAATTTTACATCACATTATCATTTCTGTAAAAAAAAGATAATGTTGTCAGGTTTCTCATTCATTGATATCCAAAACCTTCCTCATAGGCTGAAAGAAAATAAACACTGGAAAAAGAAAAACCTGGGGTAATGCCCAGTTTGAAAGGGATACATTCATAACTGAACCAAACAACTAGGCCCTTTCATGAGAGGGAGGAAAGTCACGTGGGCAGGACATGGCCACTCTGACCTATGCGAAAGGAGACAGCATGAATAACCATGTAAAATCTACTGTGAAGGACAGAAGCCAGCTGTGATGTACAGAATGCCACTTCACACACCAAAGAATCTGTAGGATTTTCTGCACCATGAAGCACAGCTCAGGTTCAACTGCAGTCTTAAACCACATTCAACTACTCAGTCTTCATCTGTTGAAGTAAAAAGGGCTTTCAGTAATGCCCAACCTAAGAGGCTTGCTTTGCCTAAGATACCTCTCAACCAAGACAATTTTCACATTATTTTTTTACATTAAAGCTTGTTTAATAAAATTTTTAAAAAGCCAATAGTTTTTGTTATTGGAGAATGTTGACCGTTATAGATTTTAATTGAACAAGGCCAGCAAATTAGCTCAGTGGACTAAAGCTCCAGGTTAGGCAAGCTTAGCCAAGTGCAGGGATTGCGGTTCAATCCCCTGCACCACATACCATGCCAGCCCTGCCCCAGGTGTGCTGAGCAGGCCAGAGTCCCAGGCGTAGTGGCACATGTCTGTAATCCCAGTGTCATGGAGTGTGAAAACAGGAGGATCACTATGGGTTGGAGCTGCATAGTGAGACCTGTAACAATAGCCAAATAAATTTTTTTAAAAAAGATATTAATTGAACAACTAGTACATATAAGGCACTAACTCACTGATATCTGAAAATTAATTTGTGAGAATGGCAGTGTATAACTCATTGTGAATTGATGAAAAACAATCATACTCTTTTTTTCAGTAGACTCTAATACCAGTCTGTATTTACTATCATTATAGTACATTTTCATACCTAATATTCTATCAATAGAGACTAACTTATTCAAAGTACAAGTTGACCTACATATTGTCTACAGGGTAAGCGATGAAGCTGGTGCCAATCCCATAATTTACCTCTCCAAATCATGTGAAATGATAAATGCTATATGTAATGCAGAGGAAAAATAGCTTCTTAACTGTTAAAGGAAGCAGCAGTTATACCACTCATCAGATTTTTAATTCTAGTTCCTACCATGTGCCATGTTATTTATGTATGTTATTAGAGGCCCAATACATAATTTATTAAAGCCAAAAGAAAGCTATAATGATATTTCATGTATCAGTGCTGGAATCAAAGTAAAAATCAACCTTGAGAACTGTAAGAAATGTCTTCAGCAGTAATCTACTGGTTCTCAATGGTAACTGCAATATGCTAGTGGTCGCTGAGCTCTGCAGTAACATGGACCCAATGGGACTTTATTTAAGTGTGTTTGGCAGAGGATTGATTGGAGAAGACATTTTAAGGACAATGTCTTAAGTGTTCTCAGATCAGCATCTCAACTGATCTACACACCTGATGCAGTAGTTGTCAGGAATGCAGCTATCAATAGAAAAGAAAAGACTTCAAGTAGTAATTTCTGTGTAAGCTGTGGTTGTATTTGAATTACTTGTGTGTGTGTGTGTATGTATATATGCATACATATATAGAAGTGTTTACTGGACATTAAGAACTTATCAAGTCATATGTGTTACTCATCAATCCAGCAGAAAGTTAAAATAGAAAAGCCTTGAATGCTTTTAAGAATATTGTTCTTATCCATTCTTGTTTGACCAACTTCACAGTCTTCTAATTGTCTTACACCCAGCATTCAGACCAAATTTATGACCACTACTCAGTCCCTGAGTAATGGTCTTAGTCTTTAAACCTTATCTTCCACTTTTTGCCCTACGCATGCCCTCAGTGGAAATGGTGATCTACTTTCTATATTCAGAGAAGGAAACTAACCTTACTGAGTGCAAGAATTGAAATATTAATCTCATTAGAGTCATCTTTACTGAGTTATCCTGAAATAATATTCAGCCAGCATTCTGGGTATTCCCTAATCCAGTCAAGTGGATATGTAAACTTAACTCTTTACTGCTCATGGCCAAGATAGCTGGACTAAATGGTGTTGTATATGATTTCATCTAAGAATCAAGAGAAAGCTGTTCAGCCAGTAGAGTTTGGATAATCACACTGCTGGTTCTTCCATCAGTGCCATGCTAGGCTCTCAGCAATGCAAACATTCAGTCTAATAAAAACATTCCTATGCCTAACATGCAGTGAAGCAAATGTTAATAACAATGCTGAAAAATTCTGAGAGCTATTCATAATATACCTTTAAGGTAGATCTCCAATGTGCTGCCTAACCCTGCCCATCATGTCCCCCCAGGACTGGGAAGCCTGCCACTTCCTAAGCACTTGGGTAAATCAAAAGGTAGCAGGCATGCGTGCAGCCCGAGATGGGAAATACATGTAAAAATGATAGAAATATGTAGTAGATGGTGATAAGTGTAGGTGTTGGGAAGGAAGAAAGATTAATGCCAGCTCACAAATCTAGAAAGCCTCCTTGATGGAAGAGATTCTGTGTGCCCTGCAGAGCTGTGTAGCCAACTGAATTCTAATCTTTCCTATTTATAAGCTCCAGTCATAAGATTCAGTATTTTTCAATTGAAATTTGTTTTTTCTTGTAAGTTCAGGTTCCCTGAATTATACTATCCATCAAGGTAACCAAACAAGTGTCCTGGAAGACACAGGGAACCTCAGTCTGTGTTTCTCATGTGTCACGGCCACATTTCATCAGTTGTATAGTCTGGTGTATACTCTGTTTAATACTGTTGGGAATTATTCCTCTCCATTCACACATCTGGTGTTGTATTTCTATTTTAATCATTGATCTTATATGTGCCAACACATAATGGTCTCCTAATGTGTTTTGAAAATTAATCATGCTATCATTCCACTTAAGATTCTGCAGTAAATGCCTACAGATTTCAAGAAATTTTTAAAATTTCCCAATACTCTTTCTGTAACATAGCACCTCAAGGAGGTTGCCACATAATAGGTACACAATAAGTGCCCTTAAATTAATAACAAAATAGATTAATGATGGTAAACATAGCGTTCAGGTAGGATAGAACTGAAGCTAAAGGGAAGATATTTTGTACATGCTGATAGAATAAGAGAATTCCAACTGAAGACAACAAGCTAATGAACTCTGACACTGGAAATTGTTTCAAAGAGTTCAGGACTCAAGTTCAATGACACTTTCTGTCCTCAGTAGTTGACATTATATGCGTTCCAGAGAATGGCTTTAAGATATTATTGTATCCTCACTCACGGTAGAAGGAATAAAAATCAAGATGTCCATCCATTCACAGTCATCCAGAACTTAATGGTAGAAATACTTGATTCATAGTGTAGCCTGCTTAGGAAGAGAAAAAAAAGAGAGTGAGACAGATTAGGAGAGAGAAAGAGAGGGAGAGAAAGTGAAAGGATAGGAAGGGAAGGGAAAGAAAGGGGAGGGGAGAGAAGGTGGGTAGAGAGAAAGGGAGGGGAGGGAGGGAAAAATGAGGGGGTAGGAAAGAAATAGAATTTTAGATTTTTTTCTCTATGCATACTAACAAATTCCAAAAATACTGACTAAAACCATTCAACCTAGAGTTAAATTTTAACTTAAATGTGGTTCTTCTTAAAATGTCATCACAAATGAATGAAATTTCAAAAATAGTATTGATGCACACAGATATAATTAAAATTTAATTAATTATATATTTTATATTCCTACACTTTGTGGAACTCTTCAAAATTCCTAGAGTGGAAGTCGATGTGGTAAGATTATTTTTTTAAGCCACGTAATCTCATACTTTGCAAAGTCAGACTGTGATGGAAATTCAAACAAGCCACAGGGTGCAATGTTTGTCTCCAAACTTGGACATGGCCATAGAAGGGCTGAATCCATTTTTACCATTTGAAGACTATGTGAAATGTTTTGCCTCTAGAAAAATTTACATACTGAAGAAACTTCTCCCAAACTAAGAACATTGGATTGGAAAGTCACTGCTAAACAAATAAATTTACCCTTTTTATTCCCAATAAAAACACGACTACTGAACTTATATTTAAATGAATAATTTTTGGAGCTATCAAAAGATTTGGTGAAAAAAAAATACTTGGTCTAGAGTAATGACAAGCAGTTGATGCTGGCTAGTTGTTGCACTGAAACTTTTGAATCCCAATATTTCAGGCTTTAGGGGAACACCTATACACAAACCATAAGAGAAGCCCACTTGTCTGTGATAGCTACCCTCATCTGATTCATCTATTCTGGCAGTTAGCCTCCCTGTGGAAATCATGTTCATTTCCTGACTTTGCTATGATAAACTATGATATTTTTAGAAAACCCCTTTAAAATACATGAAGTTTTATTTATTTTTTTTTTTACACATAATAGGCTCAGTATATATATATATATATATATATATATATATATATATATATATATTTTTTTTTTTTTTTTTTTTTTTTTTTTTTTTTTTTTTTTTGGTCTTTTTGAGACAGGGTCTCGCTATGCAGTTCAGGCTGGCTTTAAGCTCACTTTGTAGCTCAGGCTGGTCTCGAACTCACAACAATCCTCCTGCCTCAGCCTCCCGAGTGCTGGGATTACAGGCATGCGCCACTTCAGAGAAATCCACCATCGATGTTTCCCTGAAGATGAACATAACATATTAGCCAGAATATGACAAATGACAACAAATATCTCTCTCTGTAAGCAACCTTCACGTGGCCTTTTATTCCAGGGAGCATCACTCATCCTTTTCCTGGCTTCTTCTTCTTTGTATCAGATCCTATATGATGTCCTCCTTTCTCCTGGAAACCTTGGAGACATAAACACCTAGTCCATAGGCTTTCTGTGAGCTTCCTTCTGGAGAACTTTACCTTTTTGCAGGGGTGGATTTTCTGTTCCTCAGATACAAAGATTTCTTATTTTGAATTCTTTATCCTATTTGTTAGTTTTGGTGAAGCACTATAAGCAAAGCTGTATAAAAACTTGACCTTTTGGAACCATATGTGAATATGACTTCATTTTATAATTTGTTGGGGGATTTTTTTCTATGAAATGGTAAAGTAAAGGTAGCTTTTCCTCAGAATTTTGAGCATATAGTGCCTTTATCTTGTATTTTGTCTTTCTAGGTCTAGCTTTCATAGGATATTAGAACTTCCAAATAGGCAGACTGCGTCTGGCCTTTATCTCGTAATTCCTCTAGCAGACTCTCTTGGGTCTACTTTCTTAGGCATTTCTTTCATCTTCTAGTGCGTCCACTGATTTTATATTTGATTTCCAGGAGCTTTCTTTTTCTTTTCCATCTCTCTCTCTCTCTCTCTCTCTCTCTCTCTCTCTTTCTCTCTCTGTGCAATAATCTATTATGTCTCTCTCAAAATACTTATGAAAGCTAGGTTTTCATAGATGGGTTTTGGCAAGAAGATTGTGTTATAAGGAACTTCCAAAGGCCAGCCTAGGATGTAGGGTAATAAAAATAAGCTTCTGGAGTGTTAACAACCTAAGTTTGCTGACCAAGCATTTGAGAAAAAGGAGGACTACAAGGACAGTCAACATTTGGCCCTAGTCTTTCAAGGTCAGTGAAGACTCAGGACATAGGAGAACTTAATTGTAATATCATGTAACACAGTTGTGTCCCAAATTTTCTGATCAAAGAGATTATGGAGCCATGGAGGAAAATGATTGATGATGTAGAGTCTACCTAAGGAGAGTCACATGGAGAGAAAACATTCTTTCAGGCTTTCACAGAGAACAAATTAGTCAAGCAATGGCCGTGACACATCTTCATGGCTGACACTGAAAAAGGATCTACAAACTGTGGTACAGGGTTTCAGGATAAATCCTGAGGGGATTTGACTCAGCTTATCAGATACAAAAACTACATCTCTTGTTATATAGGTCTTGCTTTATCTTGGTCTTAACCATCCAGTAGAAAAGAATAAAAACAAAGTATAAAAAGTAAAGCCAGGATCCCGCCCACGTCTGACCAGCCTGAGAGACTGGCCTGAGTCAGCAGCTGACTACAGCAGCCTCCTGGATCCCACCCCAAGCTCTACTAGTGAGTGGGAATTTGCACAACTCACAAGGTTTCCAAGACAAGTGAGTGTGTGGTGAGTCTGAGGGAGAGCCTTTGGCTTCTTCCCAAGCATGCTACCTGGATCCCCACCCCCAAGCCCTCCAAGCCAGTGACTGGCCTGAAACTTCAGGACCCACTCACAAGCATCTCTGGAGATCTCCGGCTCTAAAGCCCGTTGAGCGAGTGGGAATTTCCCTGACTCGCTGGGCATCAAAGTTCAGTGAGTATAGAACTCCAGGCCATCTGCACCGGAGAGACTTTGCCAGCAACTTCTGTCCCTGGCCCACATCCCCCATGGCCCCAGACCAAGTGCAGCTCGGCCAGTGAGAGCTCTAGGCCCACATGCCAGAGAAACATTTCCCAGCAATTGCCGGTCCCACCCCACAGCCCCAGACCCAGTGCAGTTCTACCTGGAGTGAGAATGCCAAGCCTGCTGCACCAGAGGAACATTTCTCAGAGATCCCTGGCCCTACCCAATGGCTCAAAACCCAGCCAGCCCGGCCTGTGAATGAGGGCTCCAGGCCCGCTGAGCCACAGGGACCTTTCCCAACCTTCTCGGGTTCCAGCCTGTAGACCAGGACCCACCACAGGCTGGCTGACCCAGTACAACCTACCCAGTGAATAAGATTATCCACTATCCTTTTGGGAGCCCATCAGAGCCACAAAAGGCCAGGCCCGCCTACCTAGAAAGTGACCTACCTGACACAGGAGGGCCGAGTCTGGAAATTTTCTGGATCCTCGCTCCAAAGCCAGCCAAGACAGTGGGAATTTGCACTACTTGCTCTGCATCCCAGTTCAGTTTGTGCTTGCCTGACCAGGGAACCAACAGAGGGGAACCACAGGAGCTGCAGCAAAAAGGAACTAACACAATAGCTAGACCCAGGATAGGCATACCTGGATAATCTCAAACTTAATAGACTAGCACCAAAATCTCATAATACACTAAGGTTATAGCTGCACCAAAGCTCTACTCCAAAGGTCAAAGATCACTGCCATGCAAAATGACAAGGACAAAAAGAAAAACACAATCCCAGGCCTCGAGTCCACCAGTAAGGGCAGAAGACACTAGCCCAGCTGAAATGAATGAATTAACAGATACAGCATCAAAGGAACAACAGCGGAAAGGTATAGAGGAAATCAGACAAGAAGTAATTCCCCAAATTAAAAAAGAAATATCTGAATACATAATATCTGAAATAAAGAATGAATTCCAGAAACATTGTGTGGAAAAACTATGCTCACCCAGAACAAATTCAGAGAGCACTATTCAGCTGATATATACGAATTAACAGCATCTGAAGCAAAGAAACAACAGCAGAAAGATCATGAGGAACTCAAGGCAGAAATAAGTTCTGGAATCAAAAAAGAACTTTTTGAAGTCATAGCATCTGATATACAGAAACAAGCCCAGAAATATACAGAGGAAACCCAACTTGGAAGAAACACAGCAGAAAAAGAATTAATAACTACCTCTAAACAAGACATGGATAAAAAGAAAAAAATTAAGGAGATCAGAAATATGCTGGATTCCTTGAATGAGCAATACAGAAAAGAAATAGAACACATGAAACACAGTCAAAGAGATATAGAAGAACTAAAAATAGCAATCACGAGTGTACAAAACCGTCTGAGTGAAAGCGAAGACAGAGTTTCAGATCTTGAAGATGCCGGAGCAGCTAGTGAAAAGGTGAGAAAGGATCTCTTAAAAACAATGAGAATGTAGCCGGGCGTGGTGGCACATGCCTGTAATCCCAGCACTCGGGAGGCTGAGGCAGGAAGATTGTTGTGAGTTCGAGACCAGCCTGAGCTACAAAGTGAGCTTAAAGCCAGCCTGAACTGCATAGCGAGACCCTGTCTCAAAAAGACAAAAAAAATAAAAATAAAAATAAAAATAAAAATAAAAATAAAAATAAAAAAAACAATGAGAATGCAAGAAAAAATAACCCATCACCTGCAAGATGATGCCAGAAAGAACAACGTCAGATGAATTGGTATCAGTGAGAATGAAGGCGTCAATACAAATGACATAAAAAGAATTTGGTGAGAAGTAATAGCAGAAAACTTCCCAAATATGAGGAAACAATCCAACATTCAGGTAACCAAAGCATACAGAACACCAAATAACTTCAACCCAAATAAAAAACATGGCGAGACATATAGTCGTTAAGATCCCAGAAATCCAACACAAAAATAATACACTGAAAGCTCCTAGAGAGAAGAAGCATATCACATTCAAAGAAAACCCATTCGAATTACAGCTGACTTCTCTACACAAACCACGAAGGCAAGGAGAGCATGAAGGAGTTTTTCATGTCCTACACGAAAAGAAATTCCAGCCCAGACTGTTATACCCTGCAAAACTCTATTTCAAGCTTGATGGAGAAGTGAAATACTTCCACGACAAAGAACAGCTAAAGAATTTCATGATGACACACCCATTCCAGTACATGCTGTTGAAAGATGTTCTCGAGAGAGACCACAATGACCAGAACTCCATGAATGAGAATGGAAGGAACCCACTGAAAAGGACAGACAATTAAACACAGGATACAAAGGAGTAAACAACACCAGGTAAACATCATGACAAACATAAGTCAACACGTTTCAATTATAACCATCAATGTAAATGGACTCAATTCTCCAATTAAGAGAAATAGACTGGCACAGTGGATTAGGAAACAAAATCCAACAATATGCTGTATAGAAGAAACACACTTAACTCAAAAGGACATTCATAGGCTCAAAGTCAAAGGATTGAAAACAATACTACATGCCCCAGCACCTCAGAAAAAAGCAGGAGTAGAAATTGTGTTCTCAGACAGTCTCAACTTCAAACCAAGAAGGATCCAACGACACAAAGAATCCCACTCTACATTGGTCAGGGGAAAAATTCAAGAGTAAGAGGTAAAACACATAAATATCTATGCACTGAACACAGGAGCACCCAAATATGTAAGACAAATCTTAATGGACATGAAAAACCTAATATCTAAGATGACAATCTTAGCAGGAGACCTTAACACACCCTTATCTCAAAAAGATAGGTCAACCAGACAAAAAATTAGCAAGGAAGTAGCAGAACTGAGCCAGAGCTTGGAACAAATGGACCTGGTGGATATATACAGAATGTTCCACCCAACCACAGCTGAATACACATATTTTTCAGCTGCATGAGGATCATTTTCCAAAATAGACCATATGCTAGTGCAGAGTTCACACTTAAGTATATGCAAAAAAATAGAAATTATCCCATGCATATTATCTGACCATAGTGCAATGAAACTGGAAATAAATGACAAAAGAAACCAAAAAACCTCGCTAAATTCATGGAAACTAAACAACACCCTACTGTGCAATCAATGGGTCACAGAAGAAATTAAGCAAGAAATTCAACAATATCTACAATTAAATGAAAATTCAAGCACAACTTACTGGAATTTATGGGATGTGATGAAAGCAGTGTTTAGAGGGAAAATCATAGCTATGAACTCACATATTAGGAAAACAGAAAGGGAACAAATTAGCACCCTAATGTTGCACCTCTGACAACTAGAAAAAGAAGAGCAAACAAAACCCAGAGCACAAAGACGGGAAGAAATCATAAAGATTAGAGAAGAAATTAATTCAATAGAGATGAGGAACAAAGTTCAAAGATTCCACAAATCAAGAAGTTGGTTCTTTGGAAAACTAAATAAAGTTGATAAGCCTCAGGCAACCTCATGAAAAAGAGGCAAGAGAAAATTCAAGTACATGCAATAACGAATGAAAAGGGTGAAATCACCACAGAACCACTGGAAATTTAGATTGTCAGTAGTTACTTCGAGAATCTTTATGCTCACAGAATAGAAGACACAGAAGAAATGGACAGATTCCTTAAAAGGTACAAATTACCAAAACTAAACCAAGAAGATATAACAACTCTCAATAAGCTAATAACAGCCAATGAAATGTGAAATGTAATAAAAGGCATACTGAAACGAAAAGTCCAGGTTCTGATGGATTCATAGCTGAATTCTACAAGAAATTTATAGAACATATAATCCCTACACTCCTCAAATTCTTCAAAAAAAATTGAAAAGGAAAAAGTCCTCCCAAAATAATTTCTGGAGGCAAGTATTGTACTGATTCCAAAACTAAGGAAAGACACAACCAAAAAAGAGAACTGCAGGCCAATCTCCCTCATGAACATAGATGCAAAAATACTCAATAAAATCCTGGCAAATAGAATACAGGAAATCATCAAGGACATCATACAACATTGCCAGGTAGGATTCATCTCAGGAATACAAGGATGGTTCAATATTCGAATATCTATAAATATGATACCCTATGTTAAAAGACTGAAATCTAAAAACCACATGATCGTCTCAATTGATGCAGAGAAAGCACTTGACAAAATCCAACACTCATTCATGTTCAAGGACCTACAGAAAACTGGAATAGAGGGATTGCACCTTAACTTGATAAAAGCCATCTATGACAGCCCAAAAGCTAATATAATCTTAAATGGGGAAAAACTGAAATCTTTTACTCTTAAAGCAGGTACAAGACATGGATGTCCTCTCTCATCCCTTCTATTCAATATAGTCTTGGAGTCATTAGCAACAGCCATTAGAAAAGAGGGAAAAATAAAGGGAATAAGAATAGGTAAAGAAGAAGTTAAATTATCACTGTTTGCAGACGACATGATACTTTACTTGGAAGACCCCAAAAATTCCACCAAGAAACTACTAGAACTGATAGGGAAATTCAATAGCATAGCAGTATACAAAATCAACACTCAAAAGTCAATAGCATTCCTCTACACAGATAACAAGCACACTGAAAGGAAAACAATAGAAACAATACCTTTTACAATAGCACTACAGAAAATGAAATACCTTGGGATTCACTTAACCAAGGAAGTCAAAGATCTTTTCACGGAAAGTTACAGGCCCCTAAGAAAAGAGATTATAGAGGATTTCAAAAAATGGAAAGCTATTCCATGCTCCTGGATAGGATGAGACAACATTGTGAAGATGGCCATACTCCCAAAATTGCTGTATGGATTTAATGCAATCCCTATCAAACTGCCACCAACATACCTCCGAGACATAGAGAAATCATTCCTAAAATGTATTTGGAACAACAAACGAGCTAGAATAGCAAAGGCAATCTTGACCAATAAACACAAGGCAGGAGGCATCACAATTCCTGACTTGAAATTATACTACAAAGCCACTGTGATAAAATCAACATGGTACTGGCAACAACATAGACCTGAGGATCAATGGAATAGATTAGAAGGTGCAGAAGCATCTGTGAACACACTCAGCCATGACAATGGGGCCAGTCATACTTATTGGAAGGAAGATAGCCACTTGAACAAATGGTGCTGGAAAACCTGGCCTTCTACATGCCAAAAACTAAAACTTGACCCAGCTCTATCACCATGCATTAAGTCAAAATGGATTAAAGATCCTTACATTATTACAGAAACACTCAATCTCCTGGAATAGAAAGTAGAAGGAACTCTTGAAGACATAGGGGTAGGTAAAGAGTTCATGAACAAACATATATTTGCATGGAAGCACTTGAAAGAATCAACAACTGGAATCAACTCTTTTTCAGGAGCTTCTGCATGTCAAAAGAAATTGTCAACAGAGTGAAAAGACAACCCACAAATTTTGAAAAAATCCTAACTGATAAGCAATCAGACAGAGGTCTGCTGTCTAGAATATATAAAGAACTGAGATATAACAGGACCCTCCATTTTAAAGATCCAATTCAGAAATGATCATCTGAGATGAATACACACTTCTCAGAGGACGAAATTAAAGAAGTGAATAAATATATGAAAAATGCTCCAGATTGCTAGCCATCCATGAAATGCAAATAAAAACAACACTGAGATATCATCTCACTCCAGAAAGAATGGCTATCCTAAGGAAATCAACCAACAACAAATGTTGGCGAGGTTGTAGGGAAAAGGGAACACTTCTCTGATTGGTGGGAATGTAGACTGGTAGAACTATTGTGGAGGTCAGTGTGAGACTCTTCAAAAGAGAAGGACTGGAATCCCATTCAAGCTGGCTATTCTCCTTCTTGGAATTTTCCCACAGGAACTGAAAACATTGGATCATAGTGATATCTGTGTATTTATGTTTATAGCAGCGCAATTTGTGATAGCAAAATCTTGGAAACAACCAAGATGTCCATCCCATGAGAAATGGTTGAAAAAGATGTGGTATTTTCATATAATGGAGTATTACTCAGCTATTAAGAATGATAAGTTTGAAGCATTTATATTGAAGTGGATGCCGCTTGAACATATACTCATAAGTGAAATAAACCAGACACACATGTGTAAATATCATATAGTCTCCCTAGTATAAGAAGTGAAAAGAAGAAATACAAATAGAAATGTACACCAACAACTAAAACCAATTGAGTCAGATAAGGCAAAGTGAATGGCATATGCTACAGGATACTAATCAGCTTTTCTTCTGGATGGTTAACAACCTAAGTTCACAGATCAAAATTGGAGGGAAAGAGATCGAAGTTCTATAGTGTGCCTGGGGAGAGTCACATGCAGAGAAAACTTTCTCTCAATCTCTCACAGAGAGCAAACTGGTCGAGCATTGGATGTTACTCATCCACATGGATGACACAGACAAAGGATCTACAGAATAAGGTACAGGACTACAAGATAAATTTTGAGGGGACTACAGTGACCTCATAAGAAACAAAAACTACATGTTTTGGTATATAGGTCTTGCTCTATCTAGGTCTTAACCATCCAGCAGAAAAGTGTAAAAATGAGGTATACAATCCATGACCATAATAATAAGTTGAGCTATAAATGCCTTGGTCGACAACTTCTTCAGATAACTCATTATTGTTGTGGAATGCTGGACTGTGTTGGATTGTGTCGTCGAGTTCAGGCACCTAAATTGATTGAATGACAATGGAGTGCCCATCTTTGACAGGTGTAGACAAAGGAAAGTGATATAGGAAAGAGATTGAAGTTCTATAGTGTGCCTGGGGAGAGTCACATGAAGAGAAATCTTTTTCTCAGGCTCTCACAGAGAGCATTCTGGTCAAGCATTGGCCGTGACTCATCCACATGGATGACACAGACAAAGGAACTACAGAATAATGTACAGGACTACAAGATAAACCCTGAGAAGACTTCAATGACCACATAGGAA